>PVLA01000985.1:333016-422030 GCA_004027455.1 Hydrochoerus hydrochaeris
GGCGTGTGTGTGTGTGTGTGTGTGTGTGTGTGTGTGAGAGAGAGAGAGAGAGAGAGAGAGAGAGCGTGTGTGTGTGTGTGTGTGTGTGTGTGTGTGTGTGTGTATGGGGGAATCCGAGTGTGGGTTACATGGGTGTCAGGACACCTACCCACGCCGTTGTCCCCGCCCGCTGTCCCCGCACCCGGCTCCCACCCTGTTACGCACACGCTGTGTTTCACCATGAGTCTCTGAGTTTCAAATAGCTGCGGTGGATCTTGTATCCTTTTTGGTCCAGTGGCATCACGAGTTTCGGGAAGGGCAGGGCCACCACCTCTGTGAGGGCTCAGGACTTGTGCTGGGCGGACACGCCCTTCCAGTAGTCCAGGATGTCGTGCAGATCCTCGTCCTTGGCGAACTGGACCTTCTTGCGCAGGGCGTGGCCGGCCGCCATGAACTCCTCGTCGTCCTTGGGGCGGCGCCGGCTCAGTCTGAGGCGCTCCCAGATGCTCTGCGAGGCCCTGCAGGGGTACTCGGGGCTGGACGAATAGCTCAGGTTGTGGTACTGCGGCGACAGCTGGGAGTAGGCAAGATCTCGGGGCCGCGGCCGGGTCAGTGGCTCCAGGATGGATGCTTTGCGGCCACCCAGGCCCTCGTGGGCCGGTGGTGGCAGGGGTGGCGCGGGTGGCTCGGCGGCGGGGTGGGACCCGGGGTAGGAGTGCCGGTGCTCGCCGTACTGGCGGCTCTTCTCGGCCTCGGCCCGCAGCACTGCGGCTGCGGGGGTCACAGTGAGGATGGCCTCTGCTGCTGGTGAGCTCTTCTCGATGTACTTGGCTTCAGCGGCGGTGGCTTTGTGCACGCCAGGGGGCTCAGTGCGGAAGGCTCGAGGGCTGCGCGTGGAGCCACTGGATGAGGTGCTGGCCCGCGGGGGGCCGGCGGCCGTCTCCACGCTGTGGTGCCGCTGCAGGCCATGGCCGAAGGCGTCCTTGTACACAGGCGTCAGGAAGCCGTGCTTGGTGGCCAGTGGCTCGGACAGCAGCACCAGCTGGGGCTCGGCCGTGGACACAGGCCCGGACTTGGCACCCTGGAAGGAGGTGGACTCAGACTTGAGCGCATCAATGCAATTGTTGATGATCTGGTTGACCTTGTCCACCTCCTTAGCGATGGTGGAGATCTCGGCCACCGAGCTCTGGCTCTCAGGGCCTGGCCGGCCCAGCTCACAGTCTCTGCGTTCTGGCTCCCCGGTGCGCACCTCCATGTAGTTTCCCTTGCTGGCCTTGGGCGTCTCGCTGCTCTCCACGAGCTTATACTGTTCCACTTCGCTGGCAGTGGCTGGCAGGTATGGGATGCGGGTCACAGTCTCGGGGCCCAGCAGCGGGCCCTGGGACAGTGGGGCCAGACCAGGCGCCTCCATCTCAGGTCCGTACTTGAGCTCAATAATGGTCTTCTTGAGGCTGCCGGCCGCAGCCGCTGAGGCCGCCTTCTTGTGCTTTTCCTCCTGGCGCCTCCGCCTGCGCAGGCAGTAGTAGACGGCGCCCAGCACCAGCACCATGCCAAAGAGGCAGCCCAGGATGGTCATGATGTAGTGGGTGGCCGTGGAAGGGCTGGGCACTGGCCCAGGCGGGCTGGGGGGCTTGGGCAGGCAGATGGTGAGGCAGGTGTGGTTGTGGTGTGTGCCCGAGCTGGTGGATACCACGCAGTAGGTGTAGTTGGTCAGCGTGTACAGGTTAGTCAGGCGGATCTCTTCCTGGGCCTGCGTCAGCCTGGACACGGTGGAGGACTTGCTGTTGTTGTAATGTTCCAGCGTGTACATGCGGTTGAAAGGGCTGGGCAGCTGTACTGTGATGGTGGCTGAGTTCTGGGTCAGCTGCTTGACCTTGATGAGGGGACGAGCCTCAGCCTGGGTGGCCAGTGTGGGCAGAGCCACCAGTGGTGTGGTACCATCGCCAGAGAAACACTCGTCATCACCGCAGGGCACATCGGCTCGGCTCCCCAAGCTCGGCTCTGGTGGTGGTGGCGGTGGTGGAGAGCGGCCTGGCTGGGAGCGGCCAGGTACCAGACGTGGCCCGGCCACCTCTGCCGCATAAGAGTCCTCTGTACAGACGGACTGCAGCTTGCTGAGGATGCTGCGGTGGCCATGGCGGCCCTGGCCCAGGAGGAAGTAGCCAGAGTAGACGGGCGGCGATTCACACTGCATGCGGTCATAGGTCTGCGTGGCGTTGGTGAAGGCGGCCAGCCAGCGCAGGAAGCCCAGCAGCTCGCAGGAGCAGTAGAAGGGGTTGCTGTACAGCTCACACACGGAGAGCTTGGTCAGGCCCGAGAAGGTGCCGCTGCTCAGCTGCTGGATTCGGTTCATGGACAGGTCAATGTTGACGATACTCGGACACTCCCAGAAGGCGCTGGCCATGACCACCTCGATGAGGTTGGCCTGCAGGTAGAGGTACTCCAGCTTGCCCAGGCCACGCAGCATGCCCTCCGTGAGGTTGCGCAGCCGGTTGTAGCCCAGCTGCAGCACCTGCAGGTTGAACTGGCCCGAGAAGGCACCGTCCTCGATGTAGCCAATCTCGTTCTTGGTGAGGTTGAGGTACGTAAGGTTGCCAAAGCGGCTCAGCGAGGCGTACTGCACACTGCGGATGCGGTTCTCATTCAGCCGCAGGTCCACGATTGTGCTGTTGATCTGCTGCGGGATGGCCTCGTAGGGTGGCTGGTTCTGGCTGCAGATGGCCAGCCACACAAAGCCCTTGTCACCCTCAATCAGCCAGCAGTCGCCACGGGCCAGTCCGCCCACATGCAGCAGGGCAGCCGCCGCCACACACACCCACAGCATGCCCCTCCCACGCCCGGCCATCGGGACCACCCTGGTGGGACACCCCACTCAGCCTGCCTGGGGGAAGGGGGTGCCGGGCAGCAGTGCCCAGAGGGATGGAAGGCGGGTGATGGGATGCCACCTGCACACTCAGAGGTACGCTGTCCCAAGCCGCATGGCTGAAGGGCACAAGTGCTGGGAGGGAGGTGCCCCTCACGGCCCGCCGCCCCTTGTCTCCCAGCCCAGGCCCGCGGCGGCCGCGGCCTCCTGCCCCATGGGCCTGCAGGTCCTGTGGCAGCTCCACTGGTGCTGCTGCTCCAAAGTTGCCCCTGCTGCAAGACAAAAGAGAAGACGCTGGTCACAGGAGGCCACCTCCAGGGCTCACTGGTTGAATGCTACTGGGTCCTAGCCAGCTGTGTTCCTCTGCAGAGGTGGCTGCAGAGAGGCCAGGATGGTCCCCCAAGGTCCTGTGGTCTCTGGCCTTGATGCCACATGCGTGGCTGAGCTCAAAGGCACAGTGACCCCGTGGAATCAAGTCTTGCACAGCCCATTTTACACTCTGCACAGTTCCGGACAGATGAAGAAACTGAGGCTCAGAGAGAAGACAAATGTCAGCCAATCCAGATGGGCTGCCTCTTGGCCTGGCCATAGTGCCCTCTCTCTGCCTGGGGTTGAGGATGGCATTTCTACCCCCAGGAGGATTCAGCCTCAGCACCCTTGGCAGCCTGCAGGGGGCGCCTGAGTCCTGGCTGGGTCCTCAGCCTGGCAGAGGGGGCTTTCCACTGACTCATGATCAAGGGCCTGGCCTGAGAGTTCTCCTGCCATGTGGCCCTCAAGTCATCCCCACCCTGGGCCTGTGTCTCAAATGAACCAGCCACTCCGAGACTGTCTGCCACCTCCCTGGTGCCAAGGATGGGAGCTGCCCCTGCCTCCCTTGGTGGATCCTGTCAGCGAGGCCAGGAAGAGACAGCAGCTCTGCTGTGAGGTCCCCAGCTCCACCACCCTTGCTGGTCAGTCAGAACACCTTGCCAATCCTGGGGTCTGGGTCATCCCCTGCCCCCCTACTGGTGACTGCAAGAGGAAGGACCAAGCCTCCTTCCAAGCCCAGCGTGGGGAACAGACAGGGCCAGACCCCCTGCGCAGAGGGGCCATGGGTACCCCCACCCTGCGTTTCCCTCGGGAGGAGAAATGGGTGTGTGTTTGCTTGTTAATTTTTGGATTTACAGCCGCCCTCTGTCCCTGCTCTGTGGCCTGGCGGGCAGCCAGCCGAATGTATTTCACCGATATTGACGTCCGCAACTAGTCTGCACTGAGGCGGTTCAAATTAGGAGAAAAGAATATAATGATGTGAAATGGATTTTCCCCTCTTTGGAAACTTCATAAAGAACAATTTTGATCTGGCTCCTGGGAAGAGTCTGTTCTGATTTAAAGAGAGGGGTGAAGTCAGAGGAGGTGGGGGCTCCAGAGCCACCCCAGGGGGTGTGGCAGTGGGAGGGGGCCTGGGGCTGGGCCCTTGCTCCAATGGAAGGGCCTGTTTTGAGCCTCGATCCACTAACGGGCGCTGCCAGGAGGGGTGGGGACCAAGTACCGTCCACTTGCATGTGAAATTCACCATCACAGGGCAGCGCCATGATGTTCATCTCTGTCCCATCCCATCCCCAGGAAGCAGTGTGGTCCCAGGAGCCTGTGGCTTGTGTCCCCAGGGCTTCTTGAGAGCCCAGGCCCAGGCAGAGGTCTGAGGGAGTATGGGGCTGACAGCCTGCAGAAGGGGGTGCTGGGAACCACAGGCCCCTCTAGGAAACTTGGCGCCTCTGCAAGGCGATGGTAATCACCCTTAATCTCTTGCTCAAAATAACCCAAAGTCAAGTTAAGGAGGATTACAGGCCTGAGAGCCCTCATCAGAGGCGCTGCGGCAGCTCCCGCTACAGTCATCGCCCCAGGCTGGGTGTCACCTGTAGGTTTGCACACTCGTGTGCCTGTGTGTGCAGAAGCTTGCCTACATGGGGCAGCACGCAGGTCTGTGTATGCGCATTGAACACATGTGTGAACACGGCTCGCAAGGTCCATCAGACTCCACACTGGGGCTCACCCTTCCTGCCCCCATCCTCCCAGGACACCCCCCAGCTCCAGTGCTGGAAACAAGGAGAGGCTGGGCACTGCTGGGGGACCAGGGGGTCCCATGTCCAGAGCCTCCCTCCTCCCCATCCTGGCTTCACCCTGAATCTCTCAGGTGGAGGGACCAGCTGGGTGGTGGACAATCTGGTGATTAGCAGCCCTCTAACGAGGATAGCTCTGCTGTCACCTCTGTGGTCCCAAGCTTCTCACTCCACATTCCACACCACTTTACAGATGGTGAAACTGAGGCCCAGAGAGAAGGCCTTGCTCAAGGTCACAGTGACTCAGCCCTGCCTGGCTCCTGAGGAATGGGCAGGGCAGAGAGGGTGGGCACCTCCCATAGTCTGGAGGATACGGGCAGAAGCAGGGGCAGGGGCCTGACAAGAAGAGTTACACAGGGAATGGGCCAGATTTTCTTGGCACACAGCGTCTTCTCTGCAAGCCTAAATCGTTCACAGTGCACTCAGTCCCCTGGTCCCTTCCCTTCCCCTGTGCTTGGTTATTCAATCATCAAACCATGGCTGCCAGAGCAGGTTGCTGAGCCAGCTGGCTGTGGGGCAGGTGCACAGACCCTATGGGGCCAGGCTGTCCTTGCCCCTTCCCCACATTCCCAGGGCCCTTGTTCCATGCAACGCACTGCTGTCCCATGCCTCAGAACTTGATGTGCCCCCATGCCCCTATGGAGCCTGAGGGTGGGTATAGGGGCCAGGCCCCCTGCAGTTTGCCAGTCCAGCAAGTATCACCACTTCACAGACAGAAGCACTGCAGGGACCAGTGAAGACCCCTGTCCAACAAGATGTGGGAGGAAAGCTCCCTGTCACGAAGGGTATTCAAACAAGAGCTGGGAGCTGAGGGCAGGGCTGCCTGTCCTGGGGGGTGGGGGCCAGGCCGGCCCATCCCCACCGGCACAGGAACCGGCAGCCACTTCAAAGAGCCACAAGGGGTGGCACACACATCTGCCTTCACATAGCCCACTTAAGGGGAGGAGCTGTCCCCAAAGAGCCTGGACTGAGAGGGCTCTGACTTTCCTAAAGCCTGGATGAGCAGGTGCAGATGTCTCATCTCCCAGAGTGGGGCCAGCGCCCCCCAGATCAGAGGGACACTCAACACCACCGTGGACGCCTGGCGGTGTGGAGCCAAGGAGCCAGTCGGCTCCCCATCGATGCCACGAGGCATGGACATCCTGACCCCTGAGGTGGCCGGGCGCCCTAACCCTAACCCCGGAAGGACTAATGATCCCTGGGGGAGACGAGGCAGGCAGAGCCGGGGAGGCGCTGCACAGTCTCGGGTGGTCGGATGGCTTCCCCGGGGGGCCTGGGGGTGCTGAGGAGCTCGGGAGGACGATGGGAAGCAGTGAAGACCACTGCACCTGGAGAAGATCCCTCATCGGACTGTGCTGTCCAGGGTGGGACAGTGGTGGGTCATGCCACATGGACACTGTGCTGAAGGAACTTCTGGGCCAGGATGGCAGGGTCTTGAGGACAGCAGAGGACCCTGACTGTGGCCCAGCCATCACCTCTCCTGCTTCTGTTCCTTCTCCCTGATTTTTCGGGTCCTCTGGAGGGGTGGTGGCCACAGGGGAGGCACAGAGTCCTGGGTCTGAGCCTGAGCAGTATCCCGGGGCTGCCTCAATCCCTGTCCCAACCCAGGCCTCAGTTTCCCTGCCTCAGTTTCTCAACCAGAAATTGTTGAACCAGATGCCCTGTGGTGAGGCATCTGGGGCTTTGGGTCTACCTGGCCAGAGCACTGGTGAGGACTCACGTGCCCCAAGAGCATTGCTGTCACCCTGGGGATGATGGGACAGTGCGGTCACATCAGCCCTGCAGCCTGTCGCCACTAATGGAATAGAGAAATACTGTGGTTCCAGGCTTTTAAACTTCTTATGACCAGATTTGCATAATGGAGGCTCTGGGCTGGGATGGAGTGCTTCTGTCTAAAAATATTGTCCCTCTCCTTGACCATGCAACCGGACAGCAGCCGGGGCTGGCCTGGGGCTGGACTAGGGTTGGCCAAAGGATTTACTGATGGAGTGGACTTCCTTCCACCTCCAACGGAGACATGGGCCAAGGGCCAGGCGCAGGGAGGCAGAGACGGCGGAAAGTTATAGATCGATAACTTTACCCTGTTCCAATGTTTAGCCAATAGATCATGTTTACTGCTAATGTTTACCCACCTCTGCAGTGTGGCTGCAGCCAGTGCTGCCTGCCCCAGCTCTGCTGGACAGCCCATGGCTGATGGGCAGGTCAGGGAGGGCGGGGACCTCAGCCCTCAAGGCCTGACAGCCCAGCCTAGTGCCGGCCAAGGGAAGTGTGGCCAGGCCACCCCCACTGCATCAGAATCGCAAGACTATCCTAAAGCCAGAGTATGAATGTTGGCTTGGTCATGCTTTCTCTGGCTGTGTGACCTTGGGCAAGTCCCGTACCCCAGCTGAGCCCAGGTTTCCTCCTCTGTCAAATGCAGATAATCGTGGCATCTCTTCCCAGGTCACTGTGAGGATGGTTAAAGAATGCGGCACCTTCCCTGGCACAGGGGCCTCCTGTGGATGTGCCTCTCCAGCATTCCTGGCTGCCCACGGTGGGGTGGGAGGAGCAGAGCAGGCAGGGAGAGCGGAGAGGGACAGGGTGGGCAGGCTGGATGCACATGGCAGGCAAGGGTTCCTTCAGTTCAGCGCTGCCGGTGCACAAGGAGGTGCCTCGGGATGCCCAGGGCTCGGGGGGCCTCACTCCCACCCCCTGTGCTCTCCTCCTGTGTCCAACAGAGAGGAGAGGCTGGCTCTGGTGGCCAGGAGTCCAGGAGGCTGAGTCAGCAGGCCTGGCTCCTTGTGACTTGGCCACAGGGTCGTCCTGGACCTCAGCTGGCCCTGACCTTCTGGGAGGCTCAGCTGGGGGAGGGCGGAGGGAACCACAGCCAGCACCGCACCTCTCCTTTCAAGGACTCAAAGGTTACCAGGGACAGTCAAACGACACACGGGGAGGGTGGTAGGTGACCTTGGGTGTCCCAAGACCCCTGCAATTCTGGGGCCACTGAGAGCAGGAACTCTAAGTGTGCAAGCAGAGAGGGACTCTCGTTTCCTTCATGACCTGCTTGAATTAAGTGGCTACTAGATACCAAAGCCCTCCTCTGTCCAAGCGGTGGGATGTCAGTTACCTCCATTAGGCATTCGAGGAAACAAGGAGGGGGCAGCCAGAAAGCGAAGACCAAGAATCCACCAAGCCATTTGTTAAAAAGTAGTTCCCGGCTGGGTGCAGAGGTGCACACCTGTCATCCCGGCACTGGGAAGCTGAGGTAGGAGAATCACAAATTCTAAGCCAGGCTTGAGCAACTTAGATCCCGTCTCAAAATAAAAAGTGCCGGGGCTGTAGCTCAGCACCAAGGTCCTGTTCAATCCCCAAAGCCGGGGGAGAGGGGATACGTAGATTTCTGCCTCACCTCAGAGCTTCAGAAGGGACCCCAGATGGTGGAAGGGAGCCCCACCTCTTGTACTCCCTGGCCCCGGGGCGGGAAAGGCTACAGCCCCATGCTCCATCCCCTTCCCCTGGGCCCCGCAGAGCCAGGCTGCTCTGAAGTTAATTAGGGACCAAACATTCAATGGTCTGCTATGCTTCCACTGGGCATCTTTTTAAATTAAAAAACATGATGTATGGCACCGTTGGAGGGAGAAATCACTTTGGAATGGCTTCCCCGCTCAGGCGCCAGCAGGGTTGCGGGGAGAGGGAGCTTGGCTAGCCCCTGGAGACAAGGGACACATGTGACCCTCTCCAGGAACACAGGCCCTGTTCACTCCATGGAAAGCAATCACCCAAGCCAGGTGTGGGTCTAGGTGTCCCAAGGATGCGTGGCACCTGGCCCATCACACCCCCCTAACCCTGGCAGCCGGGAAGTTCTATCTTTAGTCTGACCTGAATCTCTCCAGCTGCTGTGAGCAACGGCCGGGGTGAGACCGACAGCACAGCTCTGCCGTCCTCTTCCTGGTATTGCCCCGGCCTCCAGGAGCCCCTGAGTTCCGGGAAGCCCTTGCTGATTACCCTGAGCTCGAGGATTCTGTCCCCGTTCTGAACCCTGATCACAGCCCTGAGGGAGGGCAGGACCTCATCATAGGAGGCCACATGGCCCTGGTGACTTGGTGGCTGGCTCCCTCCACACAGACACAGTGACTGCATGCCAGCTGGTCCCTTGCACACATGTCCTGCCTCCTGTCACCCGCCACGACCACCAAATCAGCACATATTTCCTGGCTGCTGCTAATTTCACTAAAGACTTGGGCATGGCTTCTGAGCGGAGATTATAAATGAGCAATTAGCCTGCAGATGTTACATTAATAAGGGAACTAAAATACCCAGGAAGGCTGGGTGAGGTGGCATATGCTTATAATCCCAGCACTCTGGAAGGCTGAGGCAGGAGAATCATAAATTGGAGTCCAACCTGAGCAATGTAAGAGTTAGCGGGATCCAGTCTCAAAATTTACAGAGAAAGAAAGAAAGAAAGAAAGAAAGAAAGAAAGAAAGAAAGAAAGAAAGAAAGAAAAAAGGCAGACAGGCTGGGAATGAGGCTTAGTGTGAAGGGCTTGGGTTTAATCACCAGTTACTAAAATAAACATCACCATCAAGTTCTAGTCTTGGTTTACCCCAATATAAACAGGGTGGCCAGAGCCAGACTTGTCAACTGGGGGAGCCACAAACCTACCTGTAGGGGCAGGGAGACCAGGCAGAGATGCCCTGCACTGTTCCCCCAGCAGCCTGGCATTTACAAACAGGGCTCTCCTGTTTGTCACCTGAAAACTGCCATCACATTGGGGTGGGACGCCACATCCTTCCAGATAGTTGTGAAGGCATTGGCTGCTCCTGTGACCTGCAGGAGGTGTCCCCAACCCCCTCTCGCACAGCCAGGCCGAACCCACCTCCAGGGCCACCATCAGGGCTGCTAGAGTAGGGGCTGTTCCCGGCTGCCAAGGAGCTAGACAATGCCAGTGCCTGCCTCTTGGCTGTCACGTGGCCCTTTCAGAAAGTGTCCTCATCTGGTCCCCATATGGCACCAGCAGCCTCTTGGGGAAGAGTCCTGAGACTTCCCTTTTTTCCTGTCACCATCCGCAGGGATTCTACCTGCATGTGTTCAACCTCCACGCAGCCCGGGGACCTCAGTGCCATCCTGAGACCAGCCACCACCTGTCTCCCCGTGCCTCTGTGCACTGAATTTTCTCACTGAACATTCAACCACCTGGAGCTGATTTCTCTGACCCAAATCGAATCTCTCCCCTCCCCGAGCAGGCAGCACACTGTCCTGACATTCTGCACGGACTCTATTCCCTCTGGCTGACCTGTGGTGCTCCAACCTCTCCTCGCTCCCCCCAGCCCCTGCAGTCCCACATGGCTCCCCGGTGTCCTCAGGAGAGCCCATGTGTTGTGGATGGGCCAACACAGCCCCGGGAATGGTCCCATCAGTCTCTCTCCTTCCCTAGGAGGCTATGCCCAGTGCCTGGGTTCCTTGCATTTCCTTGAAGACGCCCCCTTTTCCACTGGGAACCCCAACCCCCCCCCCATGTGCCTTCTGCTCAGCATTCTGTGTGATCCCAGGTTCACACTCTGACCCCGAACAGCCAAGGTCTGACTCCTGTCCCATTTTGAATCTGCCCTCTAGACAGGGGTCTGGTGGGGAGTGGGCTGGATACAGCACAGAGTGGGCATTCTGTGCTGGGCACAATGGGACCCAGGTGTCACCTGCACAGCAGGCTCTGGGAGTCATGGTTTTCTGGGGGCCTTCGCCTCTTCCTTCACCAAAACAGCACTGTCTGATCACCTGCCATCAGCTCGCTGTTTGCCGGAAAGATACCTTGGTCCCTCTCCACTGCCTATCTGCATAGCTCCTTTTGCCTGATACTTTTTCAGAGGAACCTTTAGAACCTGTCATCTCGCTTTTCAGAACTGGCTGCCCAGGTGCTGATAGGAAACAATGAATCCTAATTAATTCCGGAATCACTAGCAGGTCATATTCTAGTTCAGCACATAGAACTCTTCTTGTTTTCTTTTGTGTCTCTCAGGGAAACTTCACCGAGTTCTCCATAATGATCCTCCATTTTTCTTGTAAATTCATTCCTGGGGATTCCTCGGGGAGGTTGGCTGCCGTTGTTTTATGGTTGTCATTGAATAGGGACCGTTTATTTCATTATGTGTTCAACCGCTTGTTCTCGGCACAGATGAAAATTATTGATTTGTATGATGTTAGTTTTATATCCGGCCCAGTACCTTCATATTAAATTCTCATATTAAATTATTTTTCAATTGGTTCTCTTGGGTCTCAAGGGTCTCAAATCATACTGACTGCAAATAATTACAATTCTTTCCTGGAGACACGCCATTCAATTCTGTTTCGTGTCTTATTGCTATGTCCAGAATTCCTGAACCATATAAAAGCACCATTCCCTTTTTTTTTAATGAAAGTTTTTGAATGGGAATCATTAAAAACCTTATCATTTAGAATGATGCTGACTGTTGAGAGGAGGAAGATTTTTCACTGTGACAAGAATGTGCCTTTGTAGGTCTATTTATTGCAGTTACTTTCAAATCAGAAATTGGCATAGGATATGGTTGAATGCCTACTGTCATTTATTAGCAGGGCTTTCTGGCTGACCTGCTGAAACCATCTATTATATTGACAGATTTTTTCTAAGATGAAGCCATCTTTGAGTTCTTTGTATAGATCCTACATAATCATGTCAGATTATCTCTGACATTCTTCAGACTTGGATTTGGCTGAGGATTTTTGATCCCATAAGCATGGGTGAGATGCACATGGGTTTCATTCCCTGGACGTCTTTGATAGTTTGGGAATTTGTCTGGTCCCACTTATCCCTGCAGACAGTGGCCACCAGGTCATCCGAGATGGGCTCTGGAAGGGGACACCCTGGTCCCAGGCTTGGGGGCTCTGCACTATGGTGAGCTCCAGGAGCCCCGTGGGGAAGCACTGTGAATACTTTGCTTATGGACCATCGTTTCTTCAGGAGAAAGTCACCCGTTTCTCTGTGCGCCTTCCATGGGGGCTTGTGGTTTTGGCTTGTGGAGAGAAAGGCTCACAGCAGTCCAAAGGCATCCGGTCTGGTGGATTCTGAGAACCCAGGGATTCAGGACGGGCCAGCCCTTAGCTGCGAGGCCTCACGGCAGAGGCCTGGAGTCTGCCTGGCCATGGCCCACTGATCTACATGTGCACAGATGAGGCACAGAGGTAGCAGAATGGGGAACAACTGGTCCACCCTGACTTCGAGAAAGCTGCTTCCCAGCAGTGACCAGCACCAGCCGTGCTGCAAACTGTGAGCAGGGACCCCCTGGAGACGGCCCTGGGCTGCTTCTGGGAGGTGGAGGTGACCTGCCCTCCCCATGTGTCTACCCAGAGACCATGACACACACAAGCAGAGCTGGGGTCCCTCTAGGAACCCTTGAACCCAGGCCCAGGCCAGCCAGGGCTGAGGCGGAGCCGTGTCCACTGTGCAGCCTGCAGCTGCCACGGGAGACAGCAAGTCCCCTGCGCCATCTGTGAGGCACTCAGGCGGCCAGGGGACCTGGAGGACACAGCACCATCTAGAAAGGAGCCCACAGCACCTGGCAGGAGGGACAGGCTAAGCAGACACCTCACTCTTCTCAGCACCCAACGCACAAAACCACGGTACAGAAAGGCAGGTCTGGGGACTCTGCTACAAGGTGAGAGACAGACACCGCACCGAATGCCACAAGGGGCCCTGTGTCCCCAAAGTTCCCTTGTTCCCATCTGCCAGGGGGCAAGCTTGGCACCCAACATGGGTCTGGGGGACAGAAGAGGGGGTCATGCAGACATTGGTCACCCTGACACTTGCTAATTCTGTGAGCCACGGATGTCCACATGTCCAGTGAGGAACAAGGGCTGACAGCTGAGGATGGAACCAGCAGGGACAGGGGCCAGGGACCGGGAGATAGCAGAAGCCACCCCCTACCCTGGCAGCCCAGGGCCACTCCAGGGGGTTGCTGCTCACAGCTGCAGGTCCTGAGGCTCAGCCCCTCTTAGGGAATATGCAGCGGGGAGAAATCCCTTCCTTGGCCCTGGAAACACCAGGGCCTGAAGTAATATCCCCACCAGAATAAAGGCCCGAGCCCTCGCTTCCAGCTGTTCCAGGCAGCAGGCTCTGGGCTGGGTGAAGAGGAGATCTTGGCTGGCAGCCAGACCCATTCTTCCCTTCAGCCCCATGGCACCCTCTCCCAGCCTTTGGCTAATGTCTGTGGTAGGTGGGGCGCTCCCGGGTGGCAGGGAAGGGCGGTCATCTTGCATGACCCACTCTGAGCTCCTGTCTCCTTGCCCGTCAAGCTGCATTGGGTCAACTGAACAAAACGACAAGAGGTCCAGGTGCAGTAGGTAGCATAGGCCTGTGATTCTAGCTATGCAGGAGGCTGAGACAGGACAATCACAAGTTCAATCCCCATCTAGACAGACTAGCAAAACAAAACAAAAAAATAAAATAAGGCTGGGGCTATAGCTCAGTGGGAAGGCCCTGGGTTCAACCTCTAGCACAACAGAACAACAGAGAGCCTGTGAGGAGAGACTGCCCGGTCCCCCTGCCTACCGCTGCAGGCTACCAGAGCAGAGCAGCCAGAAGATGTGCCGGTGTGTGAGTGCGGGTGGCAGTGTGGCTGTGAGTGTGGCTGTCTGTGCAGTGTGGCTGTGGGTTGTGCCAGAGCGTGTGCAAGCTCCCAGCTTCCCCCTGCCCCTCCATCCCTCACCTGCCACATGTACACATGCGCACACATCACAAGTAAAATTGTCTGCTGTGAGGTTTGAACCCAGGGACTTTTCCCAGACCTTTTTGCTTTTTGAGCAGGTTCTCACTAAATTTCCCAGGCTGGGCTTAAGCTTGCAATCCTCCCGTCTCAGCCTCCCAGAGAGCTGGTGCTGCAGGCGTGAGCCACCTCGCTCCTTGCAGAGTGTCTGATTCCCGTGTCCCAGCGGCAGAGTCCGACAGCCGGAGCAGCTGGAGGGTGTTCCATTTTCGGCGTCGCTGACAAGGTTGGAAACCACCCAAGTGGGGTGCGAGCGCTTCCTCTCGGGCGCAGCGTCCTGACTTAGGAAACGAGGTCACGCACGCACGCTCTGGCTCACACCAGACCTCCCGCCCCCCTGCTGCCTCACAAGCCCCTCTGTCCCCGCCTCCCGTCTGTCTGTCTGGCTTCAGGAGGGCGGGGACACACAGCTGTCCCAGAGAGAGCATGTGAGCAGGTTCTCCTCTCCTCCCTGCCAGCACTGCTGGGTCCTCAGTCGCTCCCTGGGTTTTCTCCCGTCCTCCTGGGTTTTCTCCCGTCCTCTCACGTGTCCAGTGCCAGAGACCCGGGCTCTTCCCTCATCCCAGGCCCTGCCCACTTCTGGGTGGCCCCACAGCCTCCTGGCTGCTTTCCCAGGGCTTCACCAGCCCAGGAGGACGTGGTGGGGGCAGATGTCACAGCAGGGCCAATGTCCGGGAAGGGCCAAGGGCAGTCAGGAACAGGGCTGGGAGGATCAGCACGAGGCCACTGTCACCTCTCACAGACACCAGGAACAGGGTGCGGTGTGAGGACAGAGGGCCCTGCCTCAGGCCGGAAGCCGTGGTGTCCAGCAAGCCCTCCAGGAAGCAGCAGGTGGACACGCTTGTCCTCTCAGACAGGACCCCAGGGGAGCTGTATTTGGGGCGCCAGTGAGGTCTCCTCATGGGGCCTGGGCATCCGGAGGGCTCTGGCTTAGTTCGGGGGCTCTGTCTTTCCCCACCCAGTCTTGCTGTCAGCCACAGTTTGAACGAACCTGAGAGCCTGTGGCCATCACAATCAAGACCCAAGTGTCCCACCTTCCGGCTGGAGCCCACCTCACTGAGTTCCACGGCCAAAGCCCGGGCTAGGGAAGAGCTGGCGGAGCAACATGGCCCCTCGCCACCCAGGGGACAGACAACAGCAGGCATGAGCCCACGTAGCAGAGCCACGTCGGGCAGAGAGAGGAGGAAACGCTCTGTTCTCCCCGGCACTGCCTGGCCCTGGACTCGGGGAGATGACAGAGACGAACGCCGTGTGCCACGCACCGCTCTCAGAGCTGTGCCGCCTGCCTGCGGATGACTCCTAATCCCCCGCGGTGCTGACGCTTCGGCTCCCGTTACCTTGGGGCACAGAGCTGAGTGCTTCCCTGAGTGCCCGCTGGTGTGAGGCCAGGAAGCTCAGCCAGAGCCTGTGCACTGCCTCACGTCACAGGGCCTGTGGGTCAGCAGGGCGTGTTCCAGAGGGTGAGTGACCAGGAGGATGTGGTGCGGCCACCACAGCACAGCAGAGGCCAATGCTGGTGATCGGTGACTTCTCTGACCACTGAGGAGCGTGACCCACACACCCTGTGCAAACAGCCGGGCAACATCCACAAAGAAAAGGGCTGTGTGGAGCTGGGTGGACCCCAGGAGAGAGGTACAGCATGTCCCCATCAGCATCGCCTGTGCAGACGGACAGTGCAGAACAGACCAGGCGCATGGTGGGTGAGCACCTGGAATATTATACAGCAACAAAGAAGAGCCAACCACCTAGCCCTGAGGGCTACTACACAGAGGTGAAAAAGAACCAGCCAAGAAGCAGCTGCCCACAACACCTGCCTCTCTGTCCCTGTGTCTGGAGCTCAGACCTCACCATGGTGTGCTGTGCTGAGGTTCATGTGGAGACAGTAAAAGCACAAACGCACGTGAAAGTAATCATCAGCACATGCAGGACAAGGGAGGAGGATGAGAAAACTCGGGAGATGGGTTTCACATCCCTGTGGATAAACTCCGCACGGCCCAGCCGTCTCTACAGTGGTTAAGACGGTAAATCCTACGTGCATTTGACCACAATGGATAAGCCAAGGAAAAGCAGGGAGGCAGACAGGATGTAGGGGGTTCGGGGAGCTCCCAGAATACCAGGGACTTATTTCCACCCTGGAGGGGTGAGTGTTCAGGTATTCATCGTATTATTTCTTATACCTTTAGTCGTATTAAATATTTTATAATTACTGAAATATTTATTAGGGGTTTCTTAAATATTTGAGATGTCTTGAATATTTTATAATAAATTTTAGAGTGTTTTGTAAAGAAACTGAGTGCCATTTCTCAGGACTGATCTCCCCATTGGTGGTGGTATGCAAGAGTACATAGGGTGTCTCAGGGCTGACTCTGAAGTGGGGATCCATCCAGCCGTTGAGTATCTTGGCATCAGGCTCCAAGCCCTAGCATGGGGACGTGGCCTGGAGGCTTAGGCAGGGGATCTTTGGGTGCCAGGCGGTCTCTGGGGAAACCAAGGCAGGCAGCGCAAACTGGTGCCTCACCGCATGTGTGAAGGACACAGACACAGAAGTCAGTGCTGTTACAAACACAGACAAGGCCTGGGCATGGGCAGTGGTCCCTGGTGGCCTCTGCATGGCTGCTCACCCTGGCTTCGCTATTTTGCATTATAATCAGTGCCTTTTTCTACTCTCAGGCATGGGCTGGTTTGGGCACCAGGTGATCTGAGTGGTGGCCTGGAAATACACCCATGTTTCCTCAGGCTTTGTGACTTCCACAGGGGCCACAGTGAGGCCCTGGGAAGGGACCAGTCTTCCATTCCCAGCCAGGGCATGAGAGGAACAGAAGTATTCTTCTGTCATTGCTGCCTTAAAGGGGATGGACCTTTCCACTCCTTGCCTAGAGGTGATAGAGATATGATGGCAGGAGCAGGAGCAGCCACTTTGTTCCCAGACACAGGTGATGGTTCCAGAGCTGTCCCACCAGCCCCCTCTTCTGACCTCTGTGCTGTTTTGTGAACAAGGGATGCACATCTTATTTAAACTTTCATGTTTCCGGAGGACTTTTTTTCAACAGCTTGGCTTAGGGCAGAGGATCAAGTTCTCACCTAGTGAGCAGATTCCGAGGTGGAACTCACTGAGAGGTCTGGAGATGTGGGAGGCACAGAGGGACAGCTAGGAGTCCACTGGTCTTTCTCATCCCACCATGGGCTCATCATACACATGTGGCCTTTGAGGGCCACCTCCGAGCTCAGCTCCCCCCTCTGCCTGCTTGCCTGGGGCTCCGAGCCCAAGGGTGGGCTGAGGCAGTCTGGACTGCGGGTCTGCTGGACACACAGGGTGTTTGGAGCCAGGGTGGAGGTGGCATCTCCCTCCCCCGCCTCCCCTCATTGATGGACTCACTGTCAGGCGTAGATGGACTCAGGCACAGACGGTTGCACCAGAGAGGCAGGCAATAATCGCAGCCGGGCTCCTTCTTTCTCTCCCCCTACTCCCCCTGGAAGCTCTGGCAGGAAATGGGGAAGCAGCCCCAAGAGCCCCGGGCCCTGTCTCTCAATATCACATCACCACCATGAAACCAGCCCTCCGGAGACACCCACACACACACAGCCGCCCAGCCCCTCCTCCCCCAGTCCTCCCCTCCCATCACCCCACGGCTGCCATCACACCGGCTGGGTGCAGCCTCTCCCCCATGACCCACTTTGGCTGCTGGATTCCAGCCCACAGGAGGGGCTGTGCAGGGCATCCTGGCTGTGAGTCATGGCTGAGCATGGCAGGGGCAGAGTGACAGTGTGCACATGAGCCATGGGATCATCAAGCACATGACAAGTCAAGGAATGGTGAGCATGTGTGTGCTCACACACAGACACAGCCAGGTTGGCCAGGCAGTGTACACACACAGACATGCCTGAGGAAGCAAAGAGGAGCAGACAGCAGTCCTGCCCCAGGCTATGCTGGGTCCGAGACTGCAAACTCAGCTGGGCATTTCCTCTGCAGAAGCCCAGCATGCTCCACACACCATCTCCCATACCTCTTCCTGCCTGAGATACAGATGAAACGGCTAGAGGTGCAGCAGCCATCATGAGACCATGAAGACAAATGCTAAGGAAGACAGAGTCGGAAGCTACAAGGGCACTGAACCATAGATGACTGTCCTGAGTAGCGCACCAGCTGCACACGAGAAAAATGACTCCACACATGGGGCTCAACCACACATCTGGAGGGTTCTTGATTTAGGCAGCCAGCTTCAACCCTTACATGACATAGCATAAAAAATGCTGAGTCACTTTATTAGAAAGCTACTCTCCATTTAATTCTCTTCCAAGCTTCTGATTACAGGAGATAGTCCTACATCAGGGTTGGTAGGTCTTGAACACCTCTTTACACTTGCTATTGTCTCTCTCTCTCTCTCTTTTTAAATAAAGCAGACCTTGGGCTCCGAGCCTCCCCTGGGGCTACAGCATCCAACTAGAATTTAATAACATTGTTTTCTTTCCACTGAATTTATTTTTATGATTATGAATTCTATTTATGGCAAGGGAGACTTGTTTCCCATTTGTGTGGTGCTATAAAGCTTCCTCTTTAAATAAATGTATTTAAGTTTTTAAAAACTGGATTGATTTAGAGAGAAGCGGTAAGAAGTCGGGGAGGTGGGGTCCGAGGAGGGTGGTGGCCACCCCGGGCAGGAGGGCAGGTAAAGGTCCCTGGGGGCTGGGCCATGGTGAGGTGCTGTGTGCAGGGGCTAAGGGTCCTGGTCACTGAGCCACTAACTCAAAGTCCCAGGTTCTGCCAGCCCCGTGTGCAGTGACTTCAGAAGCTGGACAGCCAAGCGCTGTGACCTTTCACTAATTAGCTGGCTCTTCGCTCTGCAGCCGCCGGCTGGCTGATCTCGGGCAGCAGCTCGACAGGCCAGCCGAGGCCGCCTGTCACTCCACAGCAGATAAGTGACCACATCCTGGCAAGTGCAGAGGGACCCAGCCCTCGGGGGGAGAAGACAGTGCCTAGGATCTGCCAGGTGGCATTGAGAAAGTCACCAGGATGCCAACCGGCTCACAGCTGCCATCCTGTAGCCCCTCTGCTGGGGACAGCACCAAACCATATCTCGGGGAGGGCACGGGGACCGGGGCTCCTCACCAACCACTACCAGACACCCGGCTTTCCATCAGCCTCCAGACCAGCCTCCGCCCCGTGTTGTTCTGTCCTTTGTACTGGACACAGTGTCCACCCAAGGTCACCTGGGGCCTGAGGAACACAAGAGGTTCCCTTCCACCCTGTGTGTGTGTCATGGGAACCGAACCAGGGCCCGCGCACTGAGCTATATCCCCAACACTTGTGATGTTTTGAGAGAGGGTTTCACGGAGTTGCCCAGGTAGAGCTCAAACTCATGATCCTCCCGCCTCAGTCTCCCAGAGCGCCGGGATGGCCAATGTCTACCACCTCACTCTGCTTCTTTTGCAGATCTGTAATCACTGCTTGGATAAATGCAGCTTCTAGGGAGGGGCAGTAGCTCCCAGCCGCTTGGAGAAGGCAGACAAGGAAGGAGGGGAAACATCAACGCACAGATCACAAAGTGACTGTACCTCGAAGGGACTCAGGGGATAATGCATCCTGTCCCCGGGTTCCCGAGGAAGGCCTAGCGGATACACACGCTCCTCCAGATCCTGCAGGAGCCACCAGGGCCATCTGCTTTGCCACCTGCCTCCTAGGTAGATGGGTGGTGCCCCACCTAGTCATTCAACAAACATTTATTCAGCACCTACCACCTGCCAGGCTTGGGAGGATCCAAGCAGAACCACAGAGGGAACAAGGGTGTGGGGGAGCGGGGAGGAGAGAGAGCTGGGAAGGTACCCAGGAAGGTGCTGGAGGCAACTGGCACCCACTGCACGATGCCTGGAGTAGTCCCCGAGTGCCACCCAGGTCACTGGCACATCCTGCTGACGCTCCTACGGCACAGGCCTCTTGGGCCCAAGGCACAGGTAAGAGACAGGAGGTCAGAGATAGAAAGTGCCCCCCACCCAGAGCCCAGTGTCCAAACCCAGCACAGCAGGGTCAGTAGACTGCAAATGCTCTCCCAAGGTAGACGGTGCAGGACCAAGCATCCTGGGCAAGGAACCCCACAACAGGGGCACGAGGGGTGCAGCTTGTGGCCAGCGGCTGTGAGGAGACCATAGTGTGCAACACCCCACGGTCATGCCAATGGCCTGAGGTCACAGGCCAAATCTGCAGGCCTCACCCTGACTGTCCATGCCCACTGCAGCCCAGACTCTGTCCTACCTCCTCATACTCACCTGCCCCTGAGCCTGGGCCTCAGCCTGGATGCCTGGGAGTCTTGGGGGCTAGACATGGTCAGAGCTGGTCCAGGTTTGCTCTCAGGAGTGCCATGTTCTGAGATTGTGTCTGCCACTCCTGGTACTGGGGGAAGTGAACTTTTTGGGGTACCCAGTGGCCCCACAGAGTAAGGAGTGAGGTCCCTTGGAGGTCCCAGCAGCTGAGGCTAGCCCCCTGCAGGAACAGGCACGCCTGGGATGGTTCCCTAAGTCTCTGTCCCTTTGCTTTCAGCTGGGACTGGCGGAGGATAAGTGCCACAGTCACTCTGAACAAACTCAGCCTTAGACCCCCCTCCAGCTGGAGCAGCCACCCTCTCAGAGAGACCTTTCACCTGCACCCCAGGAGTGCTGCTGGCCCCCAGAGCCATGGCCATGTCTGGTACTGCAACCCAGCTCTACTGGCTCTGGTAGCACCTACACCCAGGCAAACAGCCTGGAGCCCAAGCAGACACTGGTGGCTGCCGTACACAGATGCATGTGCATGCATGTGTTTGCGTGCGTGCATGCATGGGGGGTGCTCCTACATGCATGGGGGGTGCTCCTAGCATTCCAGCACCGCCCCCAGCCTGCCAGGTACCCATGCAGCATGTGGCTGTGGATGTCTATCAAGAACCCATCTCCAAGCGTAGGACCTAAGACAGTGTCACAATGCAAGACAGTGTCACAATGCACCATCCACACAGCAATTCTTGTCTAGGATGCCAGCCTGTCATGAAGGTCCTAATAGGCCACAGGCATGGCCAACACCTACTCGAGCCTCTAGGGTCCCTGATACCCCCAACCCACACACACACACTGCTCCTGTCCCACCCTGAGGCAGCCTCTTGGGCCTCCAGCTACCTGCTGGGGACAGCACCTCTGGCCACAACTCATCCCCAACTTGATGCTCAGCCCACCTCCCTTCCAGAAAGGACCTGATGTCCCCACCGCATAGGCCCTTTGGAGACATCCCTGTCTTGTGGGGTGTAGGAAGCAGGACACTGCTCCCAGTGGGGGTCGTGGGCATCTCATTTCAGGACACAGAATAACCTGGTCCAGAGAAAGTACAGGACGACGGGTCGCCGGGGCAGAGTCAGCTGTATAGCCGGGAGAAAGGGAGGGTGAAGTGGCCCATCCTTGGCCATCTCAATGCCTTAATGGCAAATCAGAGAGCACAGGGGCCTCCCAGTGCCCATGGTAGAGAGACACACGGAGGTGAGGACAGAGGGTATCAGCTGAGCCACGGGGTGTAGAGGAGGAAGAGGTCCTGCAGCCACCGTGCGCTCCCAGTTCTGATCGCTCTGAGCATTCCTAAAGCTTGGAGTGGACACAGGAGGACAGGGTGGCAGGTGTCACAGGGCAGGGTCGGGTGGGTGATCAGGGGACACAACTCCTCAGGACAAAGGGACCTGGGCGGAGAGCTGCCGCGTCCCTCGCATCCTCTGGGGCTCCCAGGCGTGAGTGCTGAAAGGAGGAACCTGTGATGGGAGGAAGTGTGTGTGCAAATAGACAGTGAGTGGCGTGTAATTACCTAAAATTGTTGGTTAGAAGCGGATGTAAATAACCAAAAAATATGTGGGGAAGTGGGGGGGAATGCTCATCAATTAGAGCTAATTACTTAACAGCTAATTCAAATAATAATGGACTGTATTTGAATATGCTAATGAGGCCGAACCTGTCTTAGAAAAGGTAATTGAAATAAAAATAGCGGGAGGCTTCCAGGCTGAGACTGAAGCCCAGGGACCAAGACCCCTTATTCCTCCTTCCCCAGGCTTCTGCCCCGTGTCCCTTGGTCCTCGGGGAGCCAGCCTTGCTCTTCTCCCCAGCCCGCTCACGGCCTTTCTCTCAGTGCCCATGGGGCAGGCGCTGCCCTCAGCCCCAGGCGGAAGGCAGGAATTGGGGCTCCTGTGTGCCTGCTATGAACCCAGCCAGCTTTGCAAAAAGCCCCCACTATGGACAACAGCATTGAGAGCAGAAGCCATCACACGGCATCCCAGGGTATTCGGTGTCAGGGACACCCCCAGGACACACGTGCTAGCAAAGCTGCCTGTGGCTGAGCGGTGTGACCCTGGAGCCCCGCGTGGGCCTGCAGGAGCCTGGGTTGTGAGCGGCTGTTTGTCCTCCTGCCGGAAGCTGTGCTAGGTTGGGTCGCCTGCCCTGGAGATTTCACACGTGTTGTGGGTATACAAATGCACATATAGCACCACTTTCCATGAAGCCCACTCAGCACCCCCATCCTGAGGACAGGCCGGTGTCCCTCCCGCTTGACACCCCTGTTGCCCAGCCTCAGGAGCCGCAGGGCCAGCGTGGGACTCAGGCTGCCTCAGTGAGTTCCAAGCAGCTGGTAGGGCTGGCAGGACCCTATGGGGACTCCAGGGAGACAGGTGATTAGGAGTCTTCCATGGGTACCTGCACTGCACCAGGGGTGCCTGCATCGGGGCTGCAGTGTCCAGAACAGGTTCGGGGTCTGCCAGATGACCAGCTCCTGCCCAGGCTGGAGGTGTGAGACCCCGAGGAGAGCTGTGCTGAGGCAAGAGGAAGCCAGTCTGTGTTTTGCAGACACCAGGGAGGCTCCAGTGGACAGAGCTTGCAGGGGACTCTGGGGACAAGGTCATAAGCTGCTGGGTTCTGAGGGGAGGAAGGGGTCCTACCAGGAACCAGGCAGAGCTGCATCTGAGCTGTGCCTTACACAAGCCCCTTGCCCAACACTAGGCCTCGGTTTCCTCTCTTTGATCCTGACCTGGTCTGCAACCCCTGGCCTAGGAATCTCAGAGACCACCTGGGCTGCTGGACCAAAGCCAAGGTCTCGCCCTGGAAAATGCACACGAATGCTATCCATGATATTTTGGGGTTCATCAGCCCCCCAGATGATCGAGGACCCCAAGCTCCTGTTTTACAGATGGGGACCCCCTGGACTGGACTGCAGCAGATGGAAAACTGAGGCAGAACACATCCACGGAACTGCCATGGGCCAGACAGTGCTGGACCCAGACAGCCCTGGAGCTTCTGTAGCAAACGGACCGAGGGTAAACTGAGTCTCCGAGAGGACAGATTTCCGCAGCTGGAGTATCAGCAAAGCAGGAGAGATCTCCCTTCTTCTCAGGCACCCACTATGTGCATGCAGTTGGGAAGGAAAGGCTTCTCCTCTCCCCATGTCCCCAGAGCTGGGGACTCTGGGCTCCCTCCTCCTACCAGGATGGGGACAACTCATCGACTTGCAAATGTCCGGGTGAGAGGGGTGGGAAAACGACAGCGCCCAAACTTGACATTTGCATTTCAAACACTTATATCAGCAAAACAAATAACAGTAATTATACCATTTGCATATTTTGTGCAATGATTGTTTAGCGAGGTGGGAGGAGGGGCGCCTGCTGATGCCAGCGGTCTGGGCCGGCACAGCTGTGCCACCCATCCTGGCGCCCACCGTCCTAAGGCACCCACTGCGCCCACATGCCTGCTGGGCCCTACGAGGGCCCTCATGGACTGCCTGCCACGGCTCCCTTCTGTCCCCAGCATGTCCCTCCTCCGGCGCAGCATGCCCCACCCTGGGCTTTCTGTGCTTGTTATGCCTCCCTAGGGTGAATCCCAGATCTGCCCAGGGCGCTGCTAGCTGCTCACAGCCCAGCCACGGGTCACTTTCTTCACCCTTCTGAGGGGGACAGCAGTGCAGGGCTGCCTGGGAGCCTGGTGGACAGGGCTGGACCTCAGCCCCTGCTGGCCACACAGTGGGACTCCAGCAGGAAGGGTACACTGGCTCTAGTCCCTGAGGTCCACACTGGCCTTGTACAGGTCTCTGGTGGCAGCTTCATGGGGGAGCCTCCAACTCGGAGGTGGGGGCCAGGGAATCGTGGGGCAAAGGGCAGGGGCTACCCCCCACCCTAGTCAGGTTCAGGACCTGAGCTGACATCCCCCCCACCCAGTGCTGCTGGATGGTGGGGCTGTTCCGGATATCTTGGGGCAGGAGGGGTCCAAAGGGCCCCACACTGCTGGGACTGCTTCTGCCCCAGGAGACCTCCCTGCCTGGCTCCCACCCCACCTTCCCTCTCCCACACAGGGGTTGCAGGAGATAGGCCAGCAACTGTTGCCCCCATAGCTGCCCACTGGCCTGAGGGGGTCAAGCTCCTGTGACTCAGCTCCAGGCTGGAAGTCCCCAGGGACCAGGCAGCTAACGGGGCAAGACACATCCCCGGCTTGGTGACGGTGCCACACACGCACCAGAAAGTGCAGGGGTCACATTCGGCCTGTGTGCCAAAGCCTCCCAGTGACCCTGAATAAAGGGCCAACGGGACCCTGAATAAAGGGCTTTGGGGAGTTGGGAGGAGGGCAGAGGGCCTTGCCAGGTGCCTCAGGGGCCAACCCGGGGAGACAAGGAGGGGCTCCACAAGTTGCCCAGGAGCTGGGGTTGACTGGAGGCCTGGGAAGGGCTGCCCAGGGAGGATTGGCTGTCTGGAGTGAGGCCCAGATTTGGAGGGGACCCGAGAGCGGAATCAGTGTGCCCAGGGCTCAGCTTTGCCAACCGACGCCAGGGCACAGTGACACTGTATTGACTGTCCCGTGTCCAAGTGTCCATAGGTGACCCCGTAAACACAGATGCTCTGCTTCCACATGTGCATGTGTGCACGTGTGTGGCCTGTTACAGGTGTCTCGTCAAGACCACAGGTTGTCTCGTTGAAACTGAAGCTCAGAGAACTGGTATCATATGCCCAAGGTCACACAGAGAGCTGGCATTTGTGCTCCACCTGTCCCGCCCTTGCTTTCTGTAGGACTCGCCTCAGTACCTCTGTCCAGTGACAGCCCCCCACCAACAGAGCTCATAAGGCCCCCGCTTTCATCAGACCCCTGTCTGCAGCTGAAAGCTGAGTCCCAGCCGCAGGATGTGACCACACCGGCCCAAGAGCACTTTGCTTTTCACTTGAACTCAGGAGAGGTAGCAACCGAGTCTATCCTCTTGGTAATTAGGGCTCCACGGTCCCTGCGCTGACTGCACAGGAAGCCACCACCCACCTTCCTTTAATCTCTCCCCACTCAGCATAGACAGAGGAAGCTGGACCCCTGAGACCTGGAATGCAGACAAGGCCCCTTCCCCTCATGAGTGCAAACAGCAATTAACTCCTCGCTTCCCCTCCACAGCCTACAAACTCCAGATGGAGCAAACAGTTAAATATGAAATATTAAGCCATAAAAAAATCTGGATAAAACAGAATTCAATACTTATCAGGTCTCAGGAGAGAGACAGGCTTTCCAAGCTCAGAAAGACTAGAATAAATTCTAAGGGAAAAAAGGAGCAGATTGGACCAAATAAAAAATAAGAAAATGGAACATTAAGAAAATTACAAAAACAAAAAAAACTATACAAGATACAGGCAGAAATATTTGCGGAGAATGCCACACAGAAATAATAGCTATCTTCATTATGTAAAGAACTCATTGGAACTGATTAGAGAAACACCAACACTCTATCAACAAGTGCACAAAGAGAGGGATAGAAAGAGGAAATACAGGTGCCTCACAGATACACAGAACAACGTTCAACCTCCCTCACAGGGAAATGCAGATTTTTACAAAATACAATGAGATTCCATTTGCGCTTATCAAATAAGCAACAGTCTAAATGACAGCAACAAAAACTAGAGACAACAGCCAGGGTGGGGTGGGTGAAGTTGCAGTAGGTTGTTTCGCAGGCACCTGTCAACACAAATCAAAAGCTACAAGAGCAGATGTCCCACTTTATGGAGAAACTGAAACTTTTCAAGAACGAAGCAAGGCTACTGGCTGCCAACGTTTCTATCCCACGCTGGACTAGCGGTCTCAGCTATTGCATTATGGCAAGAAAAATAAATGGGAATGATAATATTCAGAAAGGAAGAAATAAATTCTAGATGCTCACAGATGATACGACGGAACAAAAAAAAAAAAGTCCAAAAGGAGTCATACATTACAATAGTTTGTAAGAGCTTAGTCAGGGTGCTAGATACATTATCCACATATAAGTAAACAGTGACTTTCCACGTCTGCGTTAATAGAAAGTGAACTCTGATACACAGCCAGCCCTCTCTCCAGATTGAGGTATAGATTCCATGTGATTCCAGCCCAAATCCCAGCAGATTCTTTTTTCTTAGTGGAACTCGATAGGCTGATCCCAAAATGTATCCAAAATAGCAAAGGACCACAAAGGGATCTTAAATAGCAAGAACGAAGCTGAGGGCATCTTGCTCTACAGGTAGCTATGATTGATCATAAAGCCATGCAACTGAGAGAACGGCATTAATACAAGATTAGACAGGAAACCCAGAGACTGGCTCCCAAATCATCCCTTGGTGTGACAGAGAAAGCAGAGCGAACAGAGAACAGACTTTTCGATAAGGCAGGTATCTGCGAGTGTATGCAAAGCTGTCTCATCTGACATCAGGATAACTTTGAGTTGAGCAGAAACTTAGGAGGGAAAAGAGGAACTGTGCATTTTAGGAGATTATATGGGGAAATATATTAATGATGTAGAGCAGGGAAGGGTTCCTCTCCACTCGTGCAAGAGTGTATTGCTAAACCTTGCTACACAAAAATGAAGAACTCTGTTGTTAAACATATATATTAGAGAGCTAGGCATGGTGGCACACGCCTGTCATCCCAGCACTTGGGAGGAGGCTGAGGCAGGAGGATCATTGCGAGTTCGAGACCAGCCTGGGCTACAAAGTGAGCTCAAGACCAGCCTGAACTGCATAGGGAGGCTCTGTCTCAAAAAGAAAAATATATTTATAGATCAGAAAGAGGATACAAATACATGCCACAATATGTTAGAATGTAGCTGTCCACCACCATCCCAGGGCTCCAAGCTGTGCTTCTGTGGGGACACAGTCTGGGGACACTGGGCACTCTGACCCGGAAGGCAGACTGAGGACCCTTCGGTGGTGCTGCTGTCTCCTTGACGGTGGTACCCACAAGGCCCTGGGATGGTCCCTGTCCTTATCCACACCTGGTGCTCCACATCTCTGCGCCTCAGTCTACAGAGCCACGGTGTGTTGAAAGACATCCGTGCCCTACTCTCGAGAGTCCAGCATGAGAAAACAATCCCAGAGAGAGAGGAAAAAAAAACCCCAAGGCCAAAGAGTTCCACTGCCACCTGATACAGAGGAGAAGTGGACAACAACAGAGAGACAACATCAACGACAGCACGGCCTTGCCACTGGGCACTGCATGACCACTTCGATGACACTAATATTCTGCCGCATGGGAACTGGTGAGCGCACCACTGAGCAGACCCTCGAAGTCCATTCCCAAGATGGACAGAGAGGAACACAGAGCCACAAATCACAGGTAGAGGGATATTCTTCATGGGACCCACAGGCTCCCAAACTAGAAACAAGCCAGATAACCTGAGGGATAGCCCTGTTGTGGGTTACCATACGCCAGTGAATGTGGAGGGACCACTGTGCCATCACAGGGGCAAATGGATCTCACACGCAGAATTTACATCATGAGTGTAAGACGTATGGGTCTGTTTAGAGTGAATGGAAAGCCTTTCTACACTATCACAAGCCAGGACAGAGGGTGCTCTTGGCTAAGGGCACGGCCTAAACAGGTCATGAGGACTTCAGTTGTTGGGTTCTGGTTATGCATTGCAGCAAAAATTCACAAAGCCGTACACTGTGGACTTTCCAGTATGTGAGTTCAACTTTAATTCTCTAAAAGCCTTTTTTTTTTTAAGGGAAATACAAGTCCTGGAACAAACTAATCTTCATAAGAAGAAGAAGTGCTCAGATGTGTGGTCAAGCTCATCTCAGGATGGAGAAACTATACCCAGCTTCTCCCCCTTTTGGCATTTTCCTGGCTTTCTTTAGTGAAAGTAAAACGTACATATACACATAGCTTATGAAATTAAAAAAATAAGAAAAAATACGCTATTGTGGTCACATATTTGTAATTACTAGGACTCCCCCGAATTGCTTGTGCCTTTGGCATTTTGCGATCGGGATGGGGCCATGCTTTGGCTGTCATGGGGAAACCCAGCGTCCATGTCAGGGGCAGCAGCGCCTGGCCCCCAGCCCTGCTCCCTGCTGGCTGCCCAGAGGGCCACCCACCAGGAAGCTGCTCCCTCATCAGCTCCGCTGGCTCTGGCTTGGCTCTCGCTCTGGGGGGTTCCCTCCTTCCACGCAGCCAGGCAGGGAGGAAAGGGTGGGGCAGGATGGGAGTTTTCAGCAGGCATTAACCTGACGGATGCCACACACGAGCTCTAAATCTGATAAGTGCTTATTAGAAATTTGAAAATGAGGCTTGAAATTTGCTTGTTTGCCTGAAATGAAGGCTGAAGCTCCTTGGGACTCTAATTGGCTAAAAAACTGGGGGAAGCGTTCAAACATAGATAGAAAATAAGGGAATCATCCACACAGGTGCAAAATACCCAGAAGACAGTGAGCACTGAACAGGACCTGTGTGGACAGACAGGTGGACACAGATGTCCTCACATCCCCTGTGCCCTCCTGCCATGGCTGGCTGACTCCATTCTTCTCTCTAGCATGGTCCAAGTCATGTTCCTCCCTGGCCCTGGCCAGCTGAGGGGCACCTGCCTCTTTCCTTAATTCCTGAGTTGTCCATTCTAGCCCTGACAGTAAAGATGATAAGGGTATTTATGGAGAATTTAACCTGTTTCTCTCTCTCTCTCTTTCTCTCTCTCTCTCTCTCTTTGAGACAAGGTCTCACTAAATTGCCCCAGGTTGGGCTGGAATTTGTGATCCTCCTGCCTCAGCCTCCCAGAGTGCTGGCATTACAGGTGTTCACCACCACACCCAGCTATGTTTCTCCACCCACCCTCTAACCTGAGAGTCTGCAGAATCTTGTTCAAACCCATCCTACAGACAAGGAGACTGAGGAGCCCAGTGCCTGTCACCTGCTCCCAGCCACTTTTATCAGCCACTTTCTTGTAGACAGTGGCATCCAGGCGAAGAGGCCCTGTGCCTGCCCCATGTCCCTGTCCCAGCTCTAGGGCCATCAATCCAGTGACCTTGCCGGATGCGGAGCTATGGGTGGGGGTGGAGACCACTCTTGGAAAGGGCCTGAAATCATACTGAAATGTGGTGAATTTGGCAAACACTAACTTTTGTGAATGAGCCTGGTATTTTCCCACCATGACCCCGCTGGCACATGGGCAGGGGTGCCCAGTGCTCCTAACTGGGGCTCCTCCTATCCACACTCATCCCCTGGGACACCCCAGGTAAGCAAGGGGGAGGGGCAGGACTTGCCCTCTGAGCAACGTGCTGAGGGGCAGTTTCAGGTCACATGGGCATCCAAAGGTAGACATGGCTGAGATGCCCCGTCCCATCCTGTCCCAACCCCCAGCTGTCCCCATCTAGCTGCAACAGTGCCCAGTGGCTTCTCTACCATCTCAATGTGAGTACATGACAGGGGCTGGGCTTTGGACCCCAGCCTGGGAAGTGACCTCAAAGTCACCTCTTCCTCCTGGAAGCCTCCCCAGTCTGTTCCACCTGGTGAAGTCACTGATCATTGCCACCCCTCGTCCTCTCCAAAACTTCCTGTGCCTCTGTACATTGTGGCTGGACCGCTTCCCCGATTCCTCCAGTGTGACTGCATCTTGCCAACGGGACTTCCAGAGGTGATGAGGTTTAGGCAAGGTCATGAGGGTGGGACTCAGTTATGGGACTGGCATCCTTATAGGAAGCGACTCCAGTGCATGCATTCCTTCTGTCTCCCTCCCTCCTCTCCCTCTACACACACACACACACACACACACACACACACACACACACACACACACGCCACAGTAGGAGGTGTTGTCTGCAGAGCTGGAAGCAGCTCCTTCTGCAGCCAGCCCTGACAGCGCCACCCTCAGACTTCTAGCCTCACGAAGTGGGAGGAACCCTTGCTGCTCAGATGCCCAGAGTGCACCATGTCTCATTATGACAACTGACACCAACGAGGCAGGCGGGGGTCGCAGCTGTCCTGCTCACTTGCATCCAAAGCAGCCAAGGAGACAGTAAACCCTCGGTATCTAATAAGTGCAAACTCCAGGGGCTGCTGACATTGGTGCAAGGAAGGCTCAACCGGGTTTGCTGAGTGTCTGTAAATGAATGGCTGGATGGCGTCTGTCCAGCCTCCGACAGCTGATTTTGCAAGGTGGGGGTGGCTATGTCCACGCTCTGCTGCCAGCAGGATGCAACCCAGGCCTGTGTGTCTGCAGCTCGCCTTGAGCCCCAGGGAGTCTTTTTTGGGGAAACTAAGTGCTGAGGAGATAGAGTAAGAAATGGGGAAAGGGAAGGAGAGGGACAGAATATCCCCAGGGCTCAGGGGGCTTTGAGACTGGGCAGGACCCTTCCAGCATCTGGCTGGAGGGCATAGGAGTTCTAAAACTGAGCCAAGGATCCCTCCTGGGGCCATGATGCTAGTAACAAGGTATGGATCTGACAAAAAGGTGCCCATTGGGTGAGGTGGGTTTGTCCCTTCCAACAGGAGGCACCAGTGGTCTGCCAGATCAGTGTGACAAACGTGGGACAAAGACCCCCATTTGACAGTCCTTTTCCCTGCATTTAACCTCCAGCCAGTTCAAAGGCAACCAAGCAGCTCAGTGCAGTCCGATGCCCTCAAAGGGTAGCTGCCAGGTGGTTGCAGATGACCAGTAAGGAGCTGGGCCAGTGTCCCCTAGAGGTACCCAGGTCAAGTTTGGCAGGAGCAGCTAAGCAGCCCTGGGCGCGGTGACGGTGATGTCCCAGCACTGGGGCAGGAAGGTGTCCAGGCTCTGGGAAGCTCAGTCAGCGTGTTTGTGGGGGAGGTCTCGTCTCAGAGTCTGAGTGGAAGATCTATTTCCAGTGTCATGAGCCCATGCCTTGGGTGAGAGGTGGCCAGAGTCTATCTTTCCTGAAGGCTGGTGAAGCAGCCAGGAATCCCCTCCAGGGCCTCTCCTCCTCCCGCCAGCTTCCTCCTCCAGCCTTTGTGACGTCACCCCTGTTGCCATGGTAACCCTGCCAATTGTGTGGATGACTTCACAGGGGATGGGGAGGGATGGGTCCTGGGTCTTGCAGCCAAGGTCTGTGACAAGCAGCCAAAGGGCAAGGAGAAGCAGGGGGAAGTCTGCCAGGGAGTGGTCTAGGGTTTGAGGCAGTGGTGTCCCCACCAAACCAGGGGACACACATGGGGCAGGGCCTCCTCCTTTTCCATGAAGGTAGGAGAAACAGGGGGCCTGTGTCTGCGGAGACCAGCTGGGTCCCAGTGGGAGGGGCCTGGAGTCTCAGTTTCCCTGCTCAAACAGCAGGGTCACGACCACAAACTCCCTGCTGGTGCGTCCCGAAAGCTGTTCAACACTAAATACAGCACACAGCTGGGCCAGATAAGTGTGCCCTTCCTGCACAATGCACAGCCGGGCGGGGGCTCTGGAAGGCTCCCCTCAAGCCCACAGCCTCTTGCCCAAGGTCCCAACCTGCCAATTCTCTGGGGAGTCACCATGTGTAGCCCCTGGCACTGAGGCTCCCAGACACCTGCCCCACGCCTTGCTAGGATACATTGCCGGGTTGCCATAGGGATGAGCAGGAGGGGGTGTGCAGGTGTACACAGCTGTCTGCGGACACACAGGGGACACACACACGTGCCCATGCTCACCTCCGTGCGCTCACACGGGGCATTAGTACACATGTGCAAATGGAAGCTGTGTGTGTTCTCACACCAGGAAGGGGGCCTGCTGTATATATGCATAGGCACACACGTGTGCACACATACACATACCAGCACCATCCAGACACAGGAGGCCATCCAGACCCACACCTTGAACGCACACGCATCTGCCCAGATCCAGGGAACAGGCACCCTCTTGCAGGCTGCCCCTCATTTCTGTCTGACCCCGGGTCTCCTGGACTCTGAACAAAACCATCCAGCCATGACCATCTCCAGGCCTGAGGTGCCCACCTCCCGGAACCTACTGGGACCCAAGAAGGTTAGGAGGAAGGAGAGGCCAGGTCCCCCCAGAGTCTGGCCCCTGTCCCCAAGAGGCTTCTAGGAAGTAGGTTCTCAATCCTCCCAAGGAGGGCAAAGGCTGGGAGCCTCTCTTGGGGATGGATCCTCACAGCCATGATGGTGGGGAGAGACTGGCCCATGCCCATTGTACAGACGACAAAACTGAAGCTCAGTAAAAGCTCAGGCAGGCAGCAGAGGGTTTTGAGCCCAGAGAGGCCCATATGCATCCCCACTGTTCCCCCAGGGCAAGCACAGGAAGGAGTCAGAAGTGCACCGACCTCATCTACTGCAACTGCATTTCCACAGCTTGCACAGTGGGCCAGCACTAAGTAGCTTTTCTAGTTTCTCAATTAAGGGAACCAATTCAGAAAGTGAAGGTAACTTGCCCAAGGTCACAGAGTCCTCAGAAAGTCTCAGCTAGTGAGGGCTGAGGGGAGGGGGAGCCCAGGAATCAGAAAACTCCCTGGCCCAGCCCTGCCTTCCAGCCTCCACCTGCCAGGGGCAGCACAGAGATGGCCCCTGCACCACCTTCTTATGACTCCACATCTAACACAGACGAGGAGGACCAGAGGCTAATGTAATGCAATTTTCCATGTTTAGAGCACCACAGCCGCAGCCGCCTCTAATGATTAGCTCTGATTTCTCTTGGCCCTCCCTTCCCCACTCTCCAACGATGAACCCCCACTCCAGGCTCCCGCCATGCTCCTAGCCCCCTCCCGGCCTCATCCCATCTGCCCCATTTGGGGGACAGAAATGCCCCAAGTCAGACAGTGAGCAGAGGAGCCCACACAGCAGCTGGCCCATCCTTGAAGCCACTCATGGTGCTGCCCGGAACCCCTGGGAGCCCAACCCAGGCCAGGATGGATGGACTCTCCAGGCCTGGGGACAGTGGAGAGCCGGGGAATGCTGCTCTGTTCGCTAAGCAAAGCTCCTATAACCTGGAGAGGTTTTGGGAACTCTCTGAGTGAGTTAATAACCAGCACTGACTTTCTAGAATGGACGTAGCAGCTGGCATGCAGATCATGGTGCCTGTGGGGAAACTGAGGTCCAGAATCAAGAAAGAACTTGTGTGAGATCAAAGAGCCAGTACATGACAGATGCCTGGAGGATGTGACTTGGGTTCAGGTCCCAGTGATCAGGAAACCAAAGGTGTCCCTCATGCCTGGCATACCCTGTCAACCAGCCACAATGCTATCCTGGGTTCATGAGCACGATGTACCGGCTTAGCCCAGTGGCTGGTACTGGGCTCTGCAGGTGGACACCACTGGACAAGAAAGCAGAATCGGCCTTTAACTACCTTGGCAATTTCATGGCCTGGTGTCTCTCTTCCCCGAGCTGCCCGAGGCGACGGGCCATGCTGCTGGCGCCTAATGAGCTGTGAAGGTCCATTTTTCAAAGTTAAACATTTCCTGGGCTCCATGGCCCGGCCTTTAGACACAGCCTGGTAACACCCAGGCTGCGGAGCCAGGACAGCCTCTTTGAGAAGCAGATGTCCACAACACCTTCATCTCTCACCACCCTCTAGATGTCCACAGGAATGCTGCCCCAGTGGCAATTTGTGGGATATAGAACCACGGAAGGCACAGGGACCAATGAGCAGGACCAAGCACAGGAGGCTTCTGTGGTCCTCAGAGGTGTTGATTCATTTTACAGATGAGCAAGCTGAGGGAGGCCCTGTAAGACCTGCAATGTAAGAGCCCACAGGCCTCGTCCGACTCTGAATTCCTCAAGGTGTAGCACAGGGCTGGGCATATGATATGTGCTCAGTAAATGTCTGTGACCCACAGCAGGCCACCCAAGGCTGCAGAGCCATTAGTGATGGCCATGTGTGGAGAACCCTGCTTCCACTGCACAGGAAGGGTTCCTGGGAAGGCCCCCATTGGCCTCCTGTCCCTCTGTGAGTGCCTGACCTGGTTAAACCTACCTTTCTGGGTAGGAGGTAGAAGAAAAAAGCTGGGTCTGGACTCAGTAGAGCTGGGTTCAAGGCCCAACTCTGTTATTACTGACCCTATGAGCTTAATCGGTCTCTTGCTCCAGAAGACTTTTACCTCTCTTTTCTCCAAGTCCTTGTCTATACTAATATTGTCGTTTTCCAATCCTGTAGAGATATCTATATCCATCATCCATCCATCCATCATCATTCATTCTAAATCTCCTATCATTCCAATTATTCATCTACCATTCACCTGTCCATCCATGTCTCTATCCATCCATGCATCCATGCATGCATCCATCCATCAATCCATCCATCCACTTACCCATCCACCCACCCATCCATCCATTTATGAAGCATGGCAGAAGGCAATGTGTCAAGGCTAGAGCCCAGTTCCCTAACTCCTGACCTAGTGAATCTATACAATGGCAGGTCTTCAGATGGCTCGAGGGCCACTGTTATTATTTTGGCTCAGATCCCTGCCTGCTTGGGGAAGAGTTCCTAGACCTTGTGGAAACAAGCAAAAGCTAAGAGACCAGAGGCCCTCCATTGGGCCTGCCCCAGGGAGATGTGGACCTGGAATATGCATGGGGCAGGTGCCTGTAGGGGCTTCAAGTTGGACCACACTGGGGGATGGGGTTGGCCCAGGGGGCTGTAAATGGGCAATGTGGTTGGAAGGGGTCAACAAGAGTTAAAATAAAGGAACAACACACACTTTTCTCTTTCCACCAATTCTGCGACTCCTCAAGGGTCTGTAGCACACCAGGCCTCAGTTCTCTGGTTAAAGTGGGACCAGACCTGCCCAGCTGATCCTACAACAGATCCCAGGGGAGCAAACTGTATCAACCACCCAGAAGCATATGCACTGTTCCTTAGCAACTCATGGCTGCAGGAACTGAGCCAGGAACCTGCTCTTCCTTGCATCTCCCTTGCAAGCACACACGTGTTCATGAATGTGCACACATGTGCATTCATCCCGTGGGCAGCAGGTCCTGCAGAGAGGCCCAGGCTAAAGATGATGTTGCCACTCACTTATTAGGAAAAGAAAAAAGAATGGAATATTGATAAATATCACAACTTAGATGAATCTCCAAGGAATTTTGCTGAGTGACAGCAAATCCAATCTCAGAAGTTACATATTAGATGATTCCATCTATATATTTGATATGACAAAATTACAGAAATGGAGAACATATTAGTGGTGGCCAGGAGTCAGAGATGGACAGGGACAGAGAGGTAGGACTATGAAAGGGCAGCAGGAGGGTCCCTGTGTGACAGGACTGTCCTATTGGTACTGTGGTTATACCCCGGGTGAAGGGTACATAAGGTCTCTTTTCATTTCTCACATAGAGTCTGCATAGGACTCTATCATTATCTCAAAAAGTTTAATTTTAAGTAAATAATATTATTTAAAGCATATCACAAAAAGGTCACGTTTTTCAATAAAATGTCTAAGACAAACTGAATTAAGAAGAATTAAGTTGATCCCTACCTCACACCACATATAAAAATTAATTCTAGGCATATTGAAGCCCCACATGTCAAGTATAAAACAGTAAAGCTGCTAGAAAGTTACAAAGACCATCTTCAAGACTTTTGACATGTTTTTTCATAATTTAACAACAAAAAGCACTTATGATGAAGGATAGCCTGGATGATGCTAAAATAAAAGCACCTTTCATTAAAAGACATGATTAGAAGAGTTAAGAAGGCAAAGGATGGAGTGGAGGAAAGCATGTGCAAAGCATATAATCAGGAGAGGAGGAATTTGTAGACATGTAAGGAATTTCTGCCAATGTACAACAGACAACTCAGCAGAACAATGGGTAAGAGATTTCAACACTAAAATAAGATGAAAAGAGGATATCTAAATGACCAAAAAAGAAAAAGAAGAAAAAAGCTTTCAAAAAAAGTACTTTCTAGAAGAGCTGAAGTGCGAAGGACTGAAAATATCAAGTGTTGACAAAGATGGAGAACAATCCAAATGTTCATACACAGCTCATGAGAGTGTCTAAGCTCTAGGAAAATTATAACCTTATTTATGACCTATTCTGCCTGCTGGGCCTTCAACAGAAGCAAGAACACTTGTCCACCACAGAGAGGAACAGGAACATTCATAGAAGTCTTATTCACAGTCACTGAGTGCTGAAAATGACCCCAAGAGCCCTTACTTCTGTTGGATGAAGCAAGCCCATCAATAGTTGTGTAGATAAATGGAGTAGCACACAGCACTGAAAGTGGACATTAACCCAGAGATTGTGCATATGTAACATTCTGTAGGTTCGGCATGCACTGTAGTTCCACTCACATGAATCCTAAAGCAGGAAACACTGGCCCATTGGATTACAAACCAAGAGAGTGATTTTCTTTCAGGAGAAGAATGGGCATGCACCAGAGGAGACAGGACAGGACAGAGAACTCTTAAATCATGGATCACATTTTCCTGATTGGTTTTTATATGCATTTCACTATGTGATACTTATGGAACTGCATATATAGCTTTTTTTTTTTTTTTTTTTGTCTTTTTGAGACAGGGTCTCGCTATGCAGTTCAGGCTGGCCTTGAGTTCACTTTGTAGCCCAGGCTGGTCTCGAACTTGCAAAGATCCTCCTGCCTCAGCCTCCTGAGTGCTGGAATTACAGGCATGAGCCACCATGCCCAGCATATGTAGCTTTTTAAAAATTTCTGTTTTTAAAGATGAGGTAAACCCACAGAGGTGAGACTTCTAGCAATAGTGTAGCCAAAGGCCACCAAATTCCCTGTCAAAAAAAAACAGCTGCAAAACTAGCCTCAACATTTCAGCATCCTAGAAACTGACCAAATAGCTATTTTTACAAAGCTGCTGAGTGCTGGAGGAACAAGGGGTCTGTGGCACTCTGGCCTGGATCCCTCTCCTTGCCCAACTTGGCACCCATGGTCACATAAACGGGGCCAGCTCAGCCAGCTGCAAGGCACTGGAAGCTTTGCCACTGGGTTTGATTCAATTTGGAGGAGAAGCACAAAACTCACGCTCAGCAGCAGGACTTCCAGTAATCAGCTGCAGCGTGGTGGCAGGTGAACAGGGACGCCAAGGATTCTGCTAGGCTGACACTGGGAGCCTGGCTGGGGCAGAGATAGACCACAACCAGTCAGAGCCTGGCTGACCAGGGCTGTGCTAGAGCCACATGCAGACCTGGCTTCTCGAGGTGTTTGTCCACAGACTGAGTACAGAGCTCTGCAGACGCAGAGGAGGTCCCTAGGAAGCCAGGATTAAAACTGAAAGCAGCATTGAGGGCTGTGGTCTCAGCTACATAGGAGATTGAGGCAAAAATGATGCTAAGTTCAAGGCCATGGTGGGCAATTTCACAAGACTCTGTCTCAGAAAATAAAACAAAAAGGCCTGGGGACACAGCTCAGGGGCAGAATGCTTGTTTCACATACACAAGGCCCTGGCTTCAATCCCCAGTATCAGAGGCAGAGTTGTAGATGGAATAAAAGCTGGGATTAAAAAACAACATGCAAGGGAAAAAATGCACAGAAGCAGCAGCACCTAATGGAGAGACATCAGTGGTCTCCTATCAGGGACAAGCAGATTTCACAGCTTTGGTAAATCAGTAAACCAGCAAACAAGCAAGACCACCAGCAATAGTAGCTGGTCTTAGCAGAAAGAATCAGAATCCCGAGCCACTGGACTGTGCTGTGTAAACTGTCCTCTTTCCTTCCTTCCTTCCTTCCTTTCTTTCTTTCTTTCTTTCTTTCTTTCTTTCTTTCTTTCTTTCTTTCTTTCTTTCCTTCCTTCCTTCCTTCCTTCTTCTTTCTTTCTGTACCAGGACTTGAATTTGGGATCTTGTGCTTGCCAGGCAGGCACTTGTGCTGCTAAACTGTATCACCACAATTACCCATTTTCAATGCAAACTTGTAATACATACAAAAAAACAGAAAAGGATACTCTTACTGAGAAAAAAAATCAACCGACAGAGACTGTCACTGAGTGTCCTGGTGCTGGATACAGCAAAAACTTCAAAGCAGCTAATATAAATATGCTCAAAGAAATAAAGCCCTGTTTAAAGAATAAAAGGAAAGAATCAGAATAATGAGTAAAAATGTAGAACTTCAATGAAGGAACAGACATTCTTTTAAGATGGAAAATTCAGAGTTGAGGGAAGGAGTAACTGAAACACAAAATGCACTAACAAGGCCCAGCAGAATTAAAACGGTACGCCGCAAGTATGAACCTAACACCAAACAGAGCGGCAAAGGAAAAACAAAGGGGAAAATGAACCAAGACTCCAAAAACAAGTAAGACAAATACAACAACTAAAGACAGAAATTGTCAAGACTACATTAAAGGACCAAATAAATACATGTCATCTAAAAAGAGATGGATTTTAATTCAAATGTACAGATACATGGAAAAGTAAAATCAGGTCTGGGGTGTAGCTCCGTGGTAAAAAGCTTGCTTAACATGCACAAGGCCCTGGGTTCCATTTCTAGCAAAACACACTCGCACCATAATTACTGTCATATAGAGCAACCTTTAAGCCAAGAAATATCTGAGACAGTGGTGCATTCTGTCATCCTGGCACTCTGGGAGGCTGAGGCAAGAGGACTGCAACTTCAAGCCCAGCCTGAGCAATTCAGTGACTTAGCAAGACCTTATCTCAAAACATAAAACAGGGCTGGAGACATAGCTCAGTGGGAAGGCCCCGGGTTCAATCCTCAGTAATGGTGGGAAAAAAGATAGGAAATATTGCCAAAGACAAGGAGAGACATTTTTAAACATGTCAATACCTCAGAAATATGTAATAATTATAAATGAATACACTCCCAAAATATAAGAAGCAAAAATGGAAAGAACGGAAGGGCTAAGTAGACTATTCAACAATATTAGTTGGTGATTTCAATCCTTTACTCTTAAGAGCAGACATCTTCAGAACATTCTAGAAGGTCACTCATTCTTCCCAAATACACACAGAATACGAAGGGATGTCACCGACAGCTTTCTGACAACAGAGGAGACAATTTGAACAGAACAGACTAGAAAGGTATAAATTACCAAAACTGATTTAAGAACAAACAGAAAATCTGAATAGATTTAAAAATCAACCAGAGAAAAGGCCAATTAATTTAAAACCTTCCCACAAAGAAAAGTCCAGGCCCAACTGACTTTGGTGGTAAATTTTATCAAATATATAAAGAATAATATCAAACCAGAATCTTTCAAAAAATGAGAAGGGGAGAGATGGCCACGTAGTCTTTGAACAGTGTCTTAGTCACCTTCTAATGATTGGGACAAAGTACTTGACACCCACTACTTAAAGGCTCATGGTGTTTCGAGGATTTTTCTTTAGTGGGCTGACTCCCAAGCAGAAAGCACATGGTAGAAGGATCTGATGGATGAAGCTGCTCATATCATGACAGTCAGGAAGCAGAGAGAGAAGGGAGGAGCCTCAGAGGAAGAAACACACTCCCAGGTCACTCCCCTAGGGGTCTCACCTCCTCTGACCAGACCCACCAGCTAACAGCAAGTCAGTTATAGTGCCCCCCACCCCACCCTGTCATCCGGTCACCTTCCAAAAGCCTCAGCTCTGAATACATGATGCTTTGGGGGACCCTCCTAGATCTCTCATCACCACTGTTTTCTCTGCTATCAAAACCAAAAACAACCCAAGAAACAACAGACCTGTCTGTTTCATGAATACTAATACCAAAATCCTTCACAAAATGTTAGTCATCTAAAGCCAGCAATGTACCAAAAAAATTATATGTGTGGAATTTCTTCCAGGAATACAAGGTTGGTTTGGTACATGAAGATCAACCAGTGTAATACATCACAGTAACAGAAAAAGGGACACAGGTAGCTTGGTAGATGCAGAAAAACTAATTAACAAAATCCAATACTTATTTGTGGAAAAACTAGCAACAGAAGGGAACTCCTCAATCTGACAGAGATAGAAACCAAAATTGGAAGTCATTCTTAGTAAAAGGAACAAAGCAGTTGTTCCAGAGATCTCAGCCAGTACAATAAAGAAAAAACACATTTGATTTGAAAACCAGACATAAGCCCTCCTTATTTGCAGCTGATGTGATCCTGTATGTAGAAAAGCTTACAGCATCCCAAAAACGTTTACTAGTACTAGCTAATTAATAATTGAATTTAGTAAGGTCATACAACAAGACTATCAACATTCAAAACTCAATTTTATTCCCATGTGCTGGCAACAAACAATCTGAAAATTACATTAAGAAGATAATTCTGTTTGCAGGAGCATGAAAAAAAAAGCTAAAATATTTAGAAATAAATTTCACTAAATACATTTAGTTAGCATGACTTCTATATGCAAAATGACAAATTGCTAAGAGAAATTAAAGAAGATCTAAATAAATGGAAAGACATTTCACACTCACTGGTTAGAAAATTTAAAATTTCTGAATTGATTTATAAATTAAACACAACCTTATCAAAGTGCCCATAGGCGTTTTTGTAGAAACTGACAAACTGATCCTAACATTTACCCGAATTACCAAGGACTTATAAAAGCCAAAACAATTTTGAAAAGAAAAAACAAATCTGAAGGGCTTATACTGCCTAATTTCAAAACTTATCAAAACTACACTAATCTAGATAGTGTGGTAACAGCACAAGATTAGTGACTGACATAGAGAAACAGAAATGAGAATCTAGAAATAAACTCTTACCTTTATGGTCCCAAGAAAATGTAATGCAGAAAGACAGTCATTCTCCAAAAAATATATGTACAGAAAAACAACTTTGAATCTTGAAAATGGTCTGTTAATGTAAGCCCTAAACCTATAAGATTCCTGAAAGAAAACAGAACAAAAAATGTATGACTTCGGATTAGTTAGGCAGAGAAACAAAAAAACATGATCCATAAAACAAATTGGTAAATTGAGCTTCATTATAAGAAAAAACCCTTGTGCGTCAGCGAGATGCCCTTAAGAAAATGAAAGATAAGATAAAGATGGAAGAACATATTTATAAGTCATATTTCTCATAAAGGACTTGTATCCAGAATTTATACAGAGCTCACCATCAGTGTTTTTTTATTTGTTTGTTTGTTTGTTTGTTTGTTTGTTTTTTGAGACAGGGTCTTGTTATGTAGCCCAGGCTGGCCTCAAAATCTTGGCCATCCTCCTGCCTCAGCTTTCTGATTGCTGAGATTACAGGCAAGTGCCAGCACACGCAGCCAATTTGAATAATGTTGAAACTCAGCAATAAGACAAACCCATTAAAGATAGGCAAAAGATTCAAGTCGCTGTCTTATCCAAGAAATAAGAGTGTCAACTGAACACATGAAAAGTCATTCAGCCTCATTGTTTGGAAAAGCAAAGAAAAACTACCATGAGAGCCAAGCACAGTGGCACACACCTGTGATCCGAACTACTCAGGAGACTGACGCAGAAGGATTCCAAGTACTATAAAAGAAAATGTACATATAAAGGATTGGGGATGTAGCTCAGTGCTCCCTCAGCTCAATCTCCAGTACTGCAAAAACAAAATCCAAAAATCACAAGATACCATGACACACTGGCTTGGTTATTTGCAATAACCAGTCCTACAACACTAAGAGCTCTAAGAAAGGATGGCTGATGGGAATGTAAAATGGTCCAACCAACGTGGAAGCCTGGTAACTTGGCAGTTAGTCAAGAATTTAAATATGAACCTACCAGATGACTCAGCAATTCCAATCCAAAGTATTGACCTAAGAGAAACAGCCATGGCCACACTATGGCTTGTATGCTAAAGTCACTGCAGGATTCGTAATGGCTCCAAACTGGAAATGATTCAAATGCCCATCAACTGGTATATGAGTAGATAAAACTCAGTGTCACATTACAAGGAATACTATGCAGCTATAAAAATGAACATGCCACAAACACACACTACAATATGAATGGACTTCAGAGGCATAGTACTATCACCAAACATAGTGTGCTCTGTGATTCACTGGCGTGAAATGGCCAGAAGGGTACCGCTGCAGAGGCCAGATGCAGAGCAGGGCCAAGGCCAGCTGTCAGGGCCTTGTGGCACTGACAGCAATGCCACAGGGAGCCTTCTGGGCCAATGGAAAGGCCCCAAAGCTGGCTTGGAGCCCTGGTTGTGCAATCCCATAAATGTGCCAACCTTGTTGAGCTGTTCACTTATAAAGAGTGTGCAAATGCACAACAGGCATGCACTCATGCCTGCCTACTGTACTCAGATCACATCTTGGCATGGCTGCCTAAGAAGGAAAGGGGTGAGCTCAGAGTCCTTGGGCCTCCATTTCCAGCAGAGCTGGTGTCCTCTCCAAGCCACCCCAGCAAGGACTGTCTGCAGGGACTGTCGTCAAGGCCCTCTTGTCACAGGAGGGTTTCACTCAGAGCAGGAGGACCCCATGACTTTGGGGTGCTGTCTCAAAACCTATTCTGAATAAAGAGGAGCAATTCAGAGAGCTCCAGGCAAGACAAGGCATTCAAAGGATGGCACTGACTTCACTGTCACAAAGCATGGAGTCCAGGCTCAGAGCACAGCAGTGACAATGGCAACAATATCCTGGCCAGTGAGTCCTGTGACCAGAAGGACCACATTAGGAGGATCCTGGGAGGGACACCACACTGAGGGTGACCTGAGCACCAGCTTGGGGACAACCCAGAGGTGAGTGGCGGGAGCAGGAGAAGAGAACCAGGCCACAGGCTGCTCAGTGTAGAAAGGGAAGGCCTTCTGAGCACAGCAGGAGACCATGGTGACCACACTGTGCCAGTGCTCCCTGACACAACCTAGTAGAGCTTTCTTCCTCCCCACAGGAGCTCCTGGGGGATGATGACTGACTGGCTGGGCCTCAGTTTCCCCTCCCATCTCAGCCTCAACAATTCCTCTCCTACGGGAATCTCCCTATGAACTTCCTATCCCCCAACCACCACTGCAGGAAGCAGGTGTCCCGCCAGGGGCAGCGAAGGGGTGGAGCCCCTGCAGGTGGGGCAGGGGATGAAGCCAAGTGAGGCTGCGGCCAACCCCACCTCATGGTCAGTTGGGTGACACCAGCTATAGGGGTGGGGAAGGAGGGTTATGGCTGAGCAGATGCCAGTGTCCCCCTAAGAGGGACATCACCCCTAATGTCATGCAGGATGCACAGGTCCACAGAGCCAGGGGAGGCGGTGGGATGCCCAGGTGGAGCCAGGGTCCCCAGGACCTCCTCTGCCCACACCACAGGGGTCCCTGCTCGCCGGGGTGTGCATGAGGTGCTCACTAACTTCCCCTATTCACCTTCACTTCTGAATTTACTGTGCCACTTGCTCCCTGTAATACCAACTCCCTCATCTCTCCATTGGGAAACCACAAAGACAGGCATGAAGAGGCCCCACACAGGGCCAAGAGGCCAGGCAGGAGAGGGCAGAACAAGCCCCATTGGGTAGGGAGACCAGGGATCCTGGCAGGGCGGGAAGGGGAGAGGCTCTGGAAGGCAGCTGCACTTCCAGCAGCTCCTGGGCAGCTGCCCTGCTCAAGGCACACAGACCCCAGAGCAGAGCAGACAGCATGGAGGTTGGGGGCAAAGGGCTGGAGGCCCACCCCAGGCATCCAGGACCATACACCCCAGGCAGCCTCCTCCATCCAAGTGATCCTCCATGGTCTCTGCTGTCTGTGACCCAGGAGCCTGGGCAACTTGTTTGTCCCAAGGGCCCTCTGGTCACCATTTGGTCACTGCTCCCCTTTCTGCAGGTCTTTCATCTATGAAATGAACACAGATGCAGAAAGAGTCAGAGATGGGTTCTAGCACCTGTGAGTATGGTCCATTCCAAGTCACTGCCCTCTCTGTGCCTTGGTCTCATCTGTGAAATGGGCACAAGGCACCTGTCCCTTTGGCCCGAGGCTCAAGTGTGTTGGGTGGTGGTGGGGACAGGCTGCCACCATGTGACAGTGATGTGTGTTTGCGTGTGTGCCTGATCTGTCTGTGTGCACACAGAGTGACGGGTACATCTTCCTGTTGGGGGCAGCTGTGGGTACCAAAAGCTGCTATTTCCGGCTGCCTCTCGTTTGATCCTGACCTGTATATATGTTAGGCCGGGCAGCCATCCTGGATTTCTGATGAGGCGTTTTTCTAAAGCACCGTCTCTGGTGAAGCGCATCCTTCAGGTCCAGCATGTTCGCGCTCTGTTGGGACACTATACAGAGGGACCAAAACAAGCCCAGACGCCTGTCAGGCAGCAGTCACCTCACAGGCCCCAGGACAGAGGAGCCAGCCAGTTGCTACCAGACCCAACAGGTGCCCAGCGCCACACACACCTTTATCTTCTAACCTTCATCCGCTGGATTTGAAGGAAAAAAACAAATCAAAAAGCAAACCAAAAAATTCATCTTACAGAACCTGAGCCTTCAAACTGAATGGATCTCATATCCGTCACGCTAATTCCCTCCCCGAATGTGTCACCTGTTCTGGTCTCTGTGCGGCGGGAGAGGACGGTGCACCAGGGAGAGTGTGCCACACACACACACACACACACACACACACACACACACACACACACGTGTGTGTGTGTGGGAGCCCTGTATTCGCAGACACCACTTTATCCGCACACCCACTCACAGCTAGGATCTGAAAGCCGTATTCCCAGAGGGAGCCGCGAAGACAGAGGCAGGGGAAAGAGCTCCAGGGCTGCTGGCACTCACACTCCAGGGACCCCCGAGGGGCTCACGTCCCCCCCAAAACCATGTTGAGTGTTAGTGACGTCAAAAGGAACACAGGCCCTGCTGTGCGCCCTCCTGCTTTTCCTGGACCACATCCCTCATTTCTTAATGGCTATAAATGGGAAGATGGGTTTTGCTCTCCAAGAGAGCGTAGCTCCGATATTTTAAGCATCTTCACGTCTCTGTCTCACCATCAGCGTCCTTACCCAGGTTCGGGCTATCCCCGCCAGACACAGCGAAGTCTCATTTGCACGCCAGCCCCGAAAAATCCTTTCTTCACCTATGACCACAGGGACCTTTTAAAAACACGTCAGCCCCACCTCTCAGCTGCTACAAACTCCCCGAAGTAGCCCCAGGGAATCAGAATAAGCTCCAACTCTTCCCACAAACGTGGACCCCAGGCAGCCCGGGTCCCGCAAACCCCCTTTCTGACCTCTAAATCCTGTTCCTAGCCGCACTCTTTGCCCTCGCTGCCCCTTTCTCAGCAGGCTCTTTCCCCCCATGCAAGGGGCCACCCAGGATGCCAGGGCTACAGGTCTGAGTGTCTCGTAGGGCAAAATCAGAAACACTGGAGATCCTGCAAGCAACTCTATCTTTTCCAGAGCTTGTGTTGACAACTTAGGTGCCCTGAAGTCATCTATCCACTCCAACACTCACCTTGCAAAAGGGAAGCCACAGCGGGAGAAGGGACCCATCCCAGCGACACCTGGCATTTGAAGTTCCACAGTCCAGGCCTCCCTGTCCAGAGCAGTCCCCCTGGAACCACAGCACCAGGCTGGGAGTGGCTGCTGCCTTAGACCACTGGACAAACAGAAGCACCAAGACACAGTGAAGAAAGTACCAGCCGCATGGCTGGCGAGAGGCAGTTACTGGGTCTCCCCAAGCTGTGAGGAGCCTCTGGTGTGTGTGGGAGGAGCCAGTTCAGACTCCCCATGTAGGAATTAGGAGGCCAGGAGAGAGGGGCTTTCCATTCCCAGAGCCACAGCATACCAAAGGCTAGAGGTTTCTGAGGGAACAGGCACCAGCAAATGGCAGTCTCAAGTGACAGGAGCCAGGAGCCAGGCCGGCTGCTCCAAGTGTACCCAGCGAGCCTCCCGGACAGCTGTGCCTACCCACCCCAGGCAGGCGCCCCAGTGCAGGGTCTGTCCCGTCACAGTGCAGGCTCGCAAGGGGCCCAGGCCTTGCCTTCCTGGGAGGCATAGCTGCTCAGGGCCTGGCGAGGGCATCCAAGCCATGGGCTCACCCAGCAGCACAGGGCTGTGAGGCACAGGGACGTCACTGACCGAATCCCCATGGCATGCTCTCCACACATGCTCAGGAAGGGTCCAGAGAGCCCAATCGGGGCAGCCATGTCCTCTTTCCAGACACAGTCCTCAGTCCCCAAGTCCAGCCGGGAGCTGTCCCCGTCCCCATTTGTGGGGTGGGGCACATCTCTGTGTTTATGAAACTAGAGGAAGTTAATGATTAAGAGGTGGCAGAGTTTGAGTCCGCTGAAAATAAACCTCAGCTCTGCAGTAAACACAAGGGAGCCTCCGGCTGTCAGTCACCTCCGGTTCCCATCCCAGACAGGATTCTGACTGGAGCCCGCTTCCAAAGGCAGGGGTGGTGCTGGCAGGGTGTGCACACTTAGGGAAGGTCCCCAGTCTGCTGGCCGTCAACTGAGACTCTCGCTGTGGGAAGCTCTCCACTCAGTGAATGCTCCACAGATGCTTACCCGATGGCCCTTGTATGGAAGCCCTGCTGAAAGGCCTGGAGGACAGAGCGATGCTTCAGAGAGCTGGGGTCAGGGGACCTCAGGGTATGCACCCCCCATGACCTTGTCTGATTAGACCCTGACCCTCTCTATCAGGGTGTCCAGTGTGGCTATGGCCCAGGATGGGGCTGATCTGTCTGTCCAAGGCTGGTTTGCATCACTGTGCTTTGGGGCCTCAGTTACCCCATCTGTCAAATGGAGAGATTGTCTCAGAGTCTATCACTACCATAGCTAGGAGCTGCTGGGCTGGGCCATGCCTCCCCACCCATCCCTCTGAACCCCAGCCTTGTGTCGGGGTGCTGAGGGCATCATAGAAAGAGAGGCCAGAACCAGTCACTTCCCCTCCTCTCCCCATACAGCTGCACCTCCAGCCCCAAGCTGGTCACACCATGGTCAGGCCCGAACTCTCCTGCCTGCCAGCCATGGCCCCACCCACCCCTGCAGCAGCCAGATCCCTCCTGTGTGAGCTCTCAGCCTGGTACAGAGGAACACAGGGCTGGCCCACAGGGGAGGGGTCCCTGAGGTGGGCTGAGCCATGAATCCTGGGGATGAAGGCTCATTTTGGGGGCAAAAAGACAGGCCAACTAACCAAGACTCTGGGGTCCCCACCACAGAACAGCCAGCCCCAGGAGTCCTGGCTGAATGGGTAAGGAAAGGACTTCCTGGACTCGGTTTCCCCACCAGCTGCTGCTCATTCACCAAGGCACAGAGAAGCAAGAGGCCAAAGCACAGCTTATTCTGCACTGTGCGTAACAATGCTTCAGGGACAACACTGGGGTTCAGCTCCCCTGGAACAGCCCCACAGGAGGACACATGGCCTGGTCCTGACCCCTGGGAGGTCAGTGATCAAGAGCAGCTCTACTGATCCTTTGCTTTGGGACTGCTGATAACACCGGACCCTTGTGGAACACAAGGCTGGCGTCTGCTCTCCGTGGAAAGGCAGCATCTGGGCCTCCCCATCTCTGGACCAGAAGCATTGCTCTGCCAGCTCTGGGGCCAGGAGCCCCAGACTCCTGCCCTGCCCTCCCCTCCTGGAAGGCTGATAATTGCAAGGCTGGGGACAGAGGAGGGGTCTACAGAGCTGGGTGCCACCCAGTCACAGTGGCCAGCCAAGCCCCTGCTCACCTCTGGGGCCAATGGCCAGCATGGAGCACAGGGACAGTGGAGGTGGCCCCTGCCCTCCCCTTTCCTGCTCAAACATGGCAAGTCACAGCTGGATCCCACTCCTCTGTCACTCTCTTCCCCTGATCACTGTGTGGCCCTGACAGTGTTTGACCTCACACTGAGCCTCAGTCTCCCCCTTTGTACTTGAGATGGATGACACCCAAGTCCCCAGCAGTGGCTCCAAACTCAGCCCCCACCTCAAGGAAGACCCACCCAGGGCCAGTTGATACCAGAGGCTCTGTTGGAAGAAATTGAATCCACAAGAGAAAACAAAAGGGGAAGGGCAATGGGAGCGGGGAGATGACAAATGTATCCGATGTCCACCGCGACGCCACCATCGGTTCCAGGTTCATGCTCGGAAATTTATGGTCCCGTCACCCAGGCCTGGAGATCTATCTCCTGCCTGTCACTCACTGGCATTTCTCATCCTGCCGCCCTCTCTCTGTACATATTTATACACCACCCACCGGGGCACCTATAGGGTCTGTCTGCTGTTTTTGTGGAGAAATATGAGCACTGGTCCATGAACCTCTGCTCATAAACTGCTCCCAATGCCACAGTAACCAAGAGTCTGGCTACTCAGAAACAGAGTCCACTCTTAACAGGAGACTGAGTTCCTCAGGGGAAAGGAACTATATCTTGGGGGATGAGTTCCAGGGGACGGAGGAAAGATTTAGAAAAATCCTCCAAAATCTACAGCTGGTATATGCATGTATGTGAGTGTGTGTGTGTGTGTGTGTGTGTGTGTATGTGTGTGTGGCCCAGGTCGAAGCTCCCGTTATATTCCAGAAACTCTTATAATTTTGGTCCCACTGATTTTTCTCTCTTGAGCTAGGAACCAACATTTAGAGTCTAGATATTTAGGTCCAGTGACTCAGGATCTGAATCTGAGCCCTCTTGGGGGCCTTCGACACCTGTTTGCGGGCAGGAGCACTGCCTCCCCTGCCCAGGTGTAGAGAATCCACTTCCAAGGCCCGTAGGAAAATCCCAGTGCTTTCCAGAGTGCTGTGGGGAGTGGGGAAGTCCTGTGGGGAGTGGGGATGACCCTAGGTACATCCCACACCCTGCCCCATGCCAAGTCAGTCGGATTCCCAGATTCCCGGAGGGAGGCTCTGGTTAAAGTGCCCATCCCGGCTTTTCTCAGAGTCACGAACTGCCTGTGCCCGGCCTGCTGTATCATCGTGAGTGACACACACAGCCAGCCTGCCATCACCGCGGGGGCTGCGAGAAGACCGAAGGGGAGAGGGGGCAGGCATAACTGCCACCCTTCCTGAGTGTCTCCACCCCAAGACCCCAAGGTCTTCCACTTGCAGGGGAGCTCAGACCTCCCTTGTCACCACAACGGACCAGCGCGCTAGGGTCTTGGCCAGGATCCAAGCTTTCTCAAATTCAGTGGGTAAAAAGGGTCCCTCTAGAGCACTGGGTTGCCTGCAGTTTTATGGAGCAGCACACACACCTGGGACTTAGGACTCTGTCCCCTCCAACCCTGTTCAATTTAAAGATGATAACAGCGAAGACCCAAGCAGAGGAGGCCAGGGGGCTGACTAGGTAGAAAAGATGAGGTTATCCCTGGCTTTAAAGTGACACAGTCTCATTGCATTTGTTTCCTCCTAGGGCTGAGGAGGAACTGGGGGCCTCTTTGGAAGCTGGGGGCATTTTCAGGAGATGGCCCCTAAAGAAGACAGAATAGGGAAGTTCACCCTTTCTTTATAGCTCCTCCTGGCAGGGCACCCAACCATAACTCCTAGGAACGCTTCACACAGCTCCTGCCCAGTACAGGGAGCAAGAGGCAAACACAGGCAGTGGCTCCACTCTGGACCTGGAAAACAAGATGCTCTCATCTGAGGCTAAGCTGGGAGGTGCACACCTGAGCAGGCTCCCCACCCCAGCCTGGAGAAAAGCCTTCCTGTGTCCTCTCTACTAAACCTCCACATCTCAAAAGTCATTACTACAATATTTCCATTTTACAGATGTGGAAACTGAGGCTCTGGAACGTCACCTGCCCCAAGGTCACAGAGCAGATGTCTGGATAATTCTGATCTCAAGAGGCTGTCAATTCCTTGGGGGGCAGGTCAGGAAGGTCTGCAGAGAGAGCCCCAGGGCACCACCCTGATCGGCAAGTAGGGTTGAATGGAGACCCTTGTCTTTAGAGGTAGGTTGGGGAAGGAGGCTCAGCAGCCTCCCTTAACCTCAGGGAGATGACCAGGAGGGTGGGCGCAAGATGGGGATATCCACCAAGTTGGGAGTCCCCTCTTCCATACCACAGGCTTGACCCACTGGACTACACCGTGGGCAGAATGTGGCCCCTCCCAAGTGTGGCTGGACAGTTCTCGGTGCCTGGGTGCTAGTGAGAAGGCTGTCACCACGGCAGGGAGGGCGATGTGGGCAGGACGGGGGTCAGAGACTCTGGGAGCGGGGGGGCTGCTGTGGAGGGTCGCAGGCAGGGAGCAACCAGCGCTCAGGTGAGCAGGGCCTGGCAGCTGCGGGCACCAAAAGGGGGTTGCCGGGAAGAGGAACTGGGAGAAAGGCAGCTCTACGGAGGGAGAGTGTGCGGGCTGCTATCGCGGGACCCCGGCCCAGACGGCTCTGCCAGTGCCTGCTCCACTGCCATCGCCATCACCAAGTTCCTCCAACTTTGCTGGCTGCACTGGGAACGCTCCCGGGGCCCGGGGCGCACGCGGGCCGGGGGCGCACGCAAAGCACGCGAGGACGCGCAGGGGCGCGAGGTGGCGAGGCCTTCCACGCTGCCCCGGGAGTGGTCAGTGTCCCACGGTCCCTGGCTCGGCACCTGGCCGCGCTCAGACGCCGGCTCCACGCTTACCTGCCCGGCCGGGACGCCGTTCCGGCGCTGCGCCCGCTGCCGCCGCTGTCCTCCCAGCTCTAACTTCGCTCCCGGGATTGAAATTCCTCCCCAGCTTCGCCCATCGATCTGCGCGCGCGCCCCGCCCCTCGCCGCGCGGCCGGAGGGGGGGTTCGCTCTCGCCACCCTCCTCCCGCACCCGCCCGCCCTCGCCCGCCCGCCCGCGCGCTCCCTCCACCTCCTCTTCCGCGGCCCAGTCCGGCTCGGCGCCGTGCGCCCGCCCCTCGCCCGCCCGCCTCCCGCGCCCCTTGCGCTCCCTGCGCTCCCCGCCGCTGGGCGCCTGCCCTCCCCGGGGCCTGGGCGCTCGCCTCCGAGGGGCCAGGGCGCTGGAAAGCGCCTGGGGGGCTTCTTGGAGTACCTCTACCCACCTCTAAATGGTAGGGGGCGGAGGCTGGAACTAGAATGAGCCACGCACGACCCCCACCGCACTAAGCAAGTCAAGATGTGCTCAGGCTCCAGATACCCCAAATCCCGGAGAACTGGGACCCAGGGTTACGGGACGCAGGAGTGCTGGCCCTTTCTCCACTGTCGGACTCCCACCTTCACTCATTCACCCCAACCTCTGGGATGGCTTCTGCGGAAGCCCCCGGTCAGCCTGTTACAGGTGAGGAAACTGAGTCAGGAGGGGCCCAAGAGGCGGAACCCTGGGAGACAGCGGAAACCCCCAGACCAGCCCCCTCCGAGGACTCTCAACTGCCTCGGGTGGGCGAGCCGGGACAGTACCCTGAGCAAGTACGGTTCTTCGCCTCTGGCCCCCTCCAGCCTTCTTCAGCTCGGCCTGTCCCCCACGCACTCCGCGCCCCCTCCCACTTCCTGTCCCCCGCCTGCTCCTGATTCCCGGCCTCAGTACCCCCGGCACGCTCTCCGCTCTTCGCCAGCAGCTGGGCAATTCACCGAGCATACAAAAGAGTTGACTCAATTGAAAGGCAGCAAATCAAGATAAATCCTATAGTGTGTGGGGATGGGAGAGGGAATGTGAATGGGCGCCCACAGCACCAGCCAGTCCTACACGGCTGCTGGTGATGGCAGGGCCCGACCTACCGGGGCAGACGGGGAAGGTTCTCCCGGAGCCCGTGGGGGGTGTGGGCGCTGGGAGGCCTTCTCCCCACCCTGCCCGGGCCTTCTCAGCGCTGGCTGGAATTTAGGAATTTGGGGCTGAGCTGTCTCCTGACAACTGGGTGGGGCTCCCATGGAGGGTACCGTGACAAAAGCTAGTGTACCCCCAAGATTACAGACAAGAACTGGAAAGCAGTGTGTCCTGGAAATACATCTCAGACCCACGTTCTGGGAACAGAAGAGAAGGGCAGCTGGGCCTTAGGAAGAACTGGACCAGGTTGGAGTCTTTATCCTTCACAACCCTGGAACCCGGGCATAGCCAGGCCCCAGCCAAGAGCAGCCCTCACTCGTCTACCACTGGCTATTGCTAGACCCCGTGTACCAAGCCTGGGCTCCAGGGCCGAGGAGTGGGATGCAGCAGCACCATCTCTCCCTGTTGGGTCTGTGAGACCTTCCCATTGCCGTCCACCTAGGGAACCAGCAAGAGTTCCCCAGTCTACTGGTCACTCTTGAGATGTCCTCTGGACCAGCCAGTCCTGAGCCGGAAATGAACAGGAGGGACCCAAGGCTCCAGCTTCCTCCATCCGAACCAAAGGAGACCCCTGAGAGGCTGCTGGCTCCCCTCTCCTGCAACACCCCGCTCCAACCAGCGTTGGCAAAGCAGCTGGGGCTTGGGGAAAAAGCCCTGGACATTGGATGAGCATCACCTGTGTGCCGGTCATTATACTGGTCAACTAGCCCTGCTCCACCATGACCTCTGAGCTGCTCCCCAGGGGCAGCAGGGTCTTTCCACCCACACAAGCCCAGGCTGAGCCCCTCACTGCTACGGTCAGCTCTGGTCAGCTCCAGAGGTAAGTAGATATGTGGCACCCAGGGTCAGGGATGGCAAGTGATGAGGGCAGAGGTCTGCTGGAGGCACCAGAGCCAAGCATCTACTTCAGGGGCCAGGGGTTGAGGGGCTGTGCCCTCCCCCTCGGCCCACCTCAAAGGAGGCTGCCCCCCCCAGCAGGCCCTCAAATCCCTCTGGCTGTCCCTCCCCCGGGCTGTGTGGATCCAGGCCTACGTGTAAGTCATTAATTCTCTTACAGCGACGCCGGCGCCACCGCGCGAGGACATCTGTCAGGGACCCAACGGAGCGCTCCACGCCCCCTACCCCTCCCCCAGACCCGGAGCGGCAGTGGAGAGGATGCGACACCTCGCTCCCGAGAGCTCTGGGATTGCCGAAGCCGAAGCCTAAGTGGAGGCGCCAGGGCGTTGGAGTCCGGGAGTTAACGGGAGGAGGCGGGGCTGGAGACCGGTCCTAGGGGACAGAGATCCTGGAGCTATCTGGGGGGCTGGGCTCCGCAGACCCCGAGACGGAAAGAGGTACCGCATATCTCACATCCCCAAAATGCGTGAACCTGCTCAAGCTCTGATCAGAGGGATGGGGTGGGGTAGGGGTGGAAGCAACTGAAGAACCTTCCTGGGCCCTCAGGGTGCGACGCTGGAAGAGGAGATGCCAGAACACAGCCTGCTTCCTGCACATGTAGCCAGAGCTACACCCCCAAACCCTTTCGGGAGCTTCGCAGGTTCCCCAGCTCTTTGCTGCCCCGGCGATCCCCGTGCCCTTTGGATGGAATGGCGACAGACCAGGGGGAGTGGATGTGTTGTGCGTGGGCCGCGGATGCAAGGACTGGGCGGGCTGGGGAGATCCTCGCTCATCCCGGGGCCGGCTGGCCCTGGGGATCTCACACCCAACCTGCGGGGGTAGACTCGGTTGGGAACCGTGCTCCGCTTGCGCGAGTCCTGCCAGGGGCTCCTAGCGGGTGACCATGGTCCAGACCGTCCGTGCAGTTTAGGAAGAGAAAAAGTTAGGGGGCGACACCCGGAGATCCAAGAGTAGGAGGAGAGCTGGGGGAGAAGAGGGAAGAGCTTCGGGGCCAGGAGAGCTGGGGAGGGGTAAGCGCTGGTTCGGGTCCCACCCCAACCCGCAGCGAGCGCAGCTATTCGGCTTCCCTGGCCGTCAGCAGCTCGGGGCTCGGGCGCCTATTAATAGCTGGGAGCCGGTCCTTCCCGAGAGCTCCGTGGAGCCCCGCAGCCCGGCGGGGTGGGGGCGTGGGGCCGGCAAGACCCATCCAAGAGCATCGGCATCCTCACAGCCCACTCCTCTCTGCCCACGACCTGAGAGCAGTTTCAGATGGGGGGACAGTCTCTGAGCCAACTTGGGAAGGCAAGATCACCCATTCCCCGGCTCCCTGCCCATCCCGCCGTTCGCGCTCCGCGCGCTCCGCAAAGTTTAGGGTCCTCGCGGCTCCTCCCAACCCAAAGGGTCTCCAGCTTTGGCCCTCGGAGCCCCGGCGTCGGGGAGGGAAGTTTGTCCTGCCCGGGCTCAGCGGCCGCCAAGTTCGGGTGCGCGCACCTTCCAATCCCAGTGGGTAGACGGGGGGCACCTAGGGTCCACAAGCTCCAAGCACCACATTGGAAGCCACAGGGGCGGGGTGCTTGACCCTGCGAGGACGCCCTAGGCGGGGCAGGGGGTCCAGGGATGCGAGAGCCCCTGGGGACCCCTACAGCCCCAGCGACCACCCTAGAGCATCTGCCCTGCTCCCCTCCCCCCAGGGGCGGGGACCCGTCGACCTGCGGCTGCGGCAGAGGGGCTCCCGCCCCGGCAAGCGCCCCTCCCCCGCCAGCCCCTTCCTACCTGGACCGGGGTCCCGGCCCCGGCTGGAGGCAGGTCGCCAGCAAGCGGAGCGCGAGCGCCCGGATCCCCGAGCGCGGCGGCGGCGGCAGCGGCGGCGGCGGCGGCGGCGGCGGCGGCGGCTTCCTCCTCCTCTTCCTCTTCGGGGCTCGCCGGCTCCAGACAGACCTCCTCCCCCTCCCGCCCTGCCCGCCCCCCCCCCGGAGCCCGCCGGACTGGGCTCGGCCTGCGGCGGGGAGCCGCACGGGGCCGGCCGGAGCCGGGCTGCGGCGCCCACTGCGTCAAGCGGGGACAGCGCGCTCAGAGCCCGGGGCCGGAGACGCCGAGGGGCCGGGCGGCTCCGGATCCCGCGCGGGCGCGGTGGCGGCCGAGGCAGCGCGAGGTGGTAGCACATTCTTTCCGAGCACGAGGAAGGTTTAATGTAGGAGCCCGCGCGGGGAGGGCCCGAGGAGGGGGCGGGGGCGCACGTCGGTGGACCGGGAGGGGGGCGCGGGAGGGGAAGTTGGAGCGAGCGGTGGGAGCGGCGCGGACAGCCGAGGGCGGCCGCACCCCCTCCCCTGGCCCGCCCCGCGCCCCCGTCCCCGCCCCCGCCCAGTCCGCCGAGGCGTCCCTGCCGAGCTGTAGCCCCGAATATCTTGGGGTCGAGACCCTTCGTGGCGTTGGGAGGTGGGTACGTGCGGCCGGGGGTGTGTGCACGCGCGTGCGGACACGGCTGTGCACACACGCACACGGGGAGTCGCTTGGAAGTTGACCCCAAGTAAGACCCTGTGTGGGTGCGCGCGCCCGCTGTGCCAATGCACGGCCCGCAGAGGCGCGCGTTCCGTGGGGTGGGCACTTGCCGGGGGTAGGGAGGTGGGGCTCGAGGGTGGTCCAGGCCCTCCTTGTCCAACGTCCTCAGCAAGTTGCTCTCCGCCAAGGTCGCCGACCCCTCCCGCCCTACCTCCCTTCCTCATCGCGAGGCCCCAGCCCCTTTCAACGGGGGGAGGGGTCGTGAGATCAGCCTGGCACCTTCCGATTCCCGGAAGGTTCGGTTTAGCGGATTTCCCTCCCACGATCCTCTCTCTCCGCCTTTCGTTTCCCGATTCCCCGGGGATCCGAAGCTGCTCCTTATGGCTCCAAGCCTAGGTGCCCGCCGCAGCCACCTGATCGCCCCGAACACTCGCTCTGCGACCCCATCGGCTCCACGGGCGGCTCCCAGGACCCCATCGGCTCAATGGGCGGCTCCCACTCCCTGCCGCCCCTTCCCCAACCCGCTGCTTTTGCGTTGGGGAAAGAATTCTAAATCAGGCTCAAGAGCGCCCTCCCCGGGCTATGGCCAGAGCGCAGCTTCCAGAGCCGCGGGTGCGAAGCTGTGACCCCAGCAGCACAGACCAGCGCGGCCCTCTGGACGCTACTCCCTCGCTGCCAAGGGACTGGAGGTGCCCAGAACCGCCCCTGGAAGGCAGGGAGAGTCAGCTGCTTGCGCGGAAATGCGCATCACGAAGGGGAAGGGGCTGCTGAGTGTAGGGCTGCTCTCCTGGAGGAGGCCACAGGACGGGTGAACAGACGTGGAAATGGCGCTTGGAGCGTCCAGCAGCCCTGCAGGAGGGCGGAGGACGGGGGTACGGAGGCTTCAGCCCAAGGGGCCAGTGCAGCATGTCTCTCAGCCCATTAGGTCTGTTCAGCCTCTGATTCCCAAGATGAGAGAGCTCCGCTGTCCTTTCTTTTGACCCTGTGCCTCCCCAACTCCTGTTTCTGCGAGCAGGGGGAACAGATCCCAGCTGGTGTCACAGGTGAGATGGAGGAGGGTCCATCGCCTTTCCTTTGGATGAAGGGTGATAGTCAAGGGCAGAACCGTTACCTGCGACCCACACACGCGGGAAGCTGGGCCCTCCCAGGATCAGGGACAGGCGGGCATAGTGCCTAGCTCTGGGGCTTCTCTCACCAAGTCCCCCAGGAAGGAGGCTGCCTTCTGTGTCTTAGAAGGCCTGGTCCTCATGCAACCCTTTGTCTCTCCGCCCCTCCCCATAGCCTCTGGCCCTGCTCCGCAGGAGTGGGGGCCAGGAGCTGAGCTGTCCTGCTGGACGTCCTGGCCCCCTACTCCCACTGCTGCTCTCAAGTTCAGATATGCCTTTGTTCCCTGGAGAGGACCTAGGCCTGTTGGATCTGTATGGCTAGGCTGCTGCCCCCCACTCCAGGCCCCATTTTCAGGCCCTGAAAGGTGCTGCTGTCTCCTGTGGTCTCTCCTTCCCAAACTCTGTGTCTCTTTCTCCCTGTCCCTTGGTGTTACCTCTTTCTCTCCCCCATGCTCATTCTCCCCCCATCACACCGCCCCAGCAGACACATGGACCCCCAAGGAAGCCTATAGCGTGGACCCCTCATCCCCGCACCCCCACAGAATGCACACCTGTAGTCCACGCAGCCTCACACCTCATGGACACGGCCCTGAGTCACCCTACTACTGCATCGCCCTGAGGAGCAGGAGTCCCATCCGATGGAGGCCCTGCTTTCATGTAGTTGGGGTACCTGTGTGTCTAGTCATACAGGGCCTTGTGTCCCCCACATGACCCTCACATGCATACACTGACCTGGAAATACAAAGTCACTCCCAAGTTCTGCATTACTAGGTGCCTGCTGCTGGCATCAGTTGTGTAGGCCTTGGGACAGTCCCAGACCACTACCATCTCCATTTCACAGGTGGTGACACGGAGGGCTAAGGATTAAGTGCCTTGGCCAGGGTCACTCTGAACAGTTACCAGCCCAGCTAGGATTTAAATTCCAGTGGTCAAACTGCAGACTGCTCAGTATTTTCTCATTGATGGCACATACATTCACACACACACACACACACACAGACACCTGCTTCGCAAGTGTGGCTAGAAAGTGGGGCCCCCACATGTGATGACAGCTGTCTTCTCTAGGATGAGTTGGCTCCACTGTGACCTGGAAGACCAAGGGGCAGCAGGCTCCCCCGCCCCCTGGTGTTGGATGGTGGCCAAAGAATGGGTATCCCTACCTGCCTTTCTGATGCCCACAAGCTCTACAATCAAATTAGGCTGGATTACTAAGGACCCCACCCACCCAGGGAACAAGACCGGGACTCTTGGTCAAAAAGATTGTCATTTTTATGGAAAAAATATCAACAACCACCTCACTCCCTTCTTGTGCTCTTTGGGGATGGGGCTGAGCCTGGGGTTTCCATCCCCTACCAGCTGGTTAGAAGCAGCCTTTACCTGGGCACCTGGATGCCCTGAGGCCCCAGGCTGTGTTCAGCACATGGGGTGTCAACATCTGTGCTGGTGTGGAGCTCTTCCACCAGAGTGTGGCTCCAGAGAGCAAGACCATCTGATTCACCTCCAAGCCCCACTGTCAGGAGAAGTGAAGATTGTCCTGTATCCTCAGTGTCTCTGCACCCCACAGGTGGCGTGTATGTCCTCCCCTGGGCATAGAAATTGGTACCCAGAGAAAAATGGTGACAGCTTCTTCCTGTGCCCAGAACTTCACAGAGAGACAACAGCCAACACTCACCTATAAAACCAAAAGGCTGTAAAAGAAATATTGTTGGGTTTATATCCCAACAATATTTCCATATGTTTCTTTAAATTTTTCCATATGTAAAGAGCTCTTACAAATCAATAAGAAAAATAGCAAAGCAAAAATATGAGCAGAGGTTAGGAATAGGAGAGGAATTTAATGAGAAATTACTGTTTCTCAAAAACAAATTCAAACTGCAACTTCTCTGAGATGCCTTTTCCTCACCATATGGACAAAGATGGGAAAGTATAATGATTCCCTCTAAGGCTGCACCCTGGGAACCCTTCAAACCATGTCAGAATTCCAAGACATGCACACCCTTTGGCCCAGCATTTCCTTCTAGGAATGTGTCCTCCAAATACCCGTCAGGGCTGTGAGAAGTGATGTATTACTGTGTGCAAGGTTATTTGCTGAAGCACTCTCAGTAATAGCCGCAGATTGGAAGCATCCTAAATGCCCACAGACGGGGGAGGCAGTAGACTAGCAGGCTGACTTGATTCCATCTCTGAGAGTCTCAAGAGAGCAAAAGAGCAAGAGGCAGACCAGTGCATATGGCATAATTTTTTAAAAACACATGTATGTACACACACACACACACACACACACACACAGGACTAGAAAATAACATCTTTTCTGGGTGTGCCTAGCCTCATCTTGAGGACAATACCCAAGAGACCAGCACAAGCAGGTGCCTGTTGCAGGGACCTGCAGGCTGGGCTGGGGTGTAGCCCCAGGCTGGGGTGGTGGAGATGGAGGAGTGGGTGGAAGTGATTTGCTTTGTAAAATATAATGCATAATTCATTTACAGTGAAACACAGTCTTACGTTTTCTTCAGCTCTATGTACGTTGTTAAAACAATTCTATGAGGTTTGACAAATGCATACGTTTGCTGTAGTCACCAGCTCCATCAAAATACTGAACACCAACCTCACCCCAGAAATAAGACTCTTCATGAGATACCCGTGTGTGCTGTTTGAATTTTGCATGATGTGCAGGCATTTCCCCTTCTAATAAATTCTAATATGAAAATGAAAAACTGTTTCCCACTGGCATCTCATCTCATCCTATACCATGCAAGGAGGAAAATCCTTCCCTGTTTTACAGGTGACAAGGTTGAATTTCATAGCGTGAGCGTGACTTGATTGTGAAGCCACCACAGGGGGTTAGGACTTGAACCCCAAACCTTCTGATCCTAGGAATCCTTCTGAAAATACAGCTAGTGAGATATATAGAATTCACCCATTTAAAGTATACATTTTGACGCAGTGTGGAGGTGCACTCCTGTAATCCCTGCCTTTGGGAGTCTGAAGCAGGAGGATTGCTATGAGGTCAAGGCCATTCTAAGCTAAATAGTGATGTTGAGGCCAACTGAACTATAGAATGAGACACTGTCTCAAAAAAAAATAAAGAAAATAAGTAAATATACAACTCAGGACTTTTAGTGTATTCACAAAGCTGTATAGTCATCACTACCATCTAATTTCAGGACATTTTGACACCCCAAAAAGAAGCCTGTACCTACTATTAGTCACTTTCTGCCCTCCCCTCCACAATGCTGGGTGACCTAGCCACCGACTTTTTTCTTCTGTGGATTTGACAATTTTGAATACTTTGTATAACTAGAACCATATGAGATGTGGTGTTTCTGTGCCTAATTTCATGATCATAACATTGTTTGTTTGCTTGCTTGTGATGCCCCGGTTTGAACCCCCAGCCTTCACTCTGTGCTACAGCGCCAGCATTTTTATTTTATTTCTGAGATAAGGTCTAACAAAGTCTCAAAGTTACCTAGGCTGGGCTCAGATTTGTGCTCCTCCTGCCTGAGCACAATTTCCTGAGTGGACATCCTTTGTCATTTCTGTTGGTTAAATGCCTAGCACAGGAGCCATCTAACATGTTTAGCAATTCTTAGATACTCACAAACTGTTTGTCAAAACAGATGCAATATTTTACATGCCCACTCTACAGTTCGAGGGTTTCAACTTCTCCGCATCCTCACCAACACTTGTTATCTTGGTATTTTTGATGATGGCCATTCTCCTTGGTGTGAGATGGTTAGTATCTCATTATGATTTTGATTTGCATTTCCCTGATGGCTATTGATTCTTTTCAGTGTTTATTGGTCATTTGCATATCTTCTTGAATAAATGAATATTCAGATTTTTTCGCCCATTTTAACATTAGGATATTTATCTTCTTATTATTGAGTTGTCAGTGTTCTTTACATATTCTAGACACATAATGAGATGTAATTAGATATATAACTTGCAAACATTTTCTCTACGTGTCGGGTTTTTTAATTTTTTTATTAGTACTGTTTGTAGCACAAAATGTTTTAATTTCAAAGTTCAATATTTTGTTTCTTTGCTCTTGGTATCACATCTAAGAAAGTTTTCTTACAATGAAGATTTACTCCTAGTCTTTCTTCTAAGATTTTTTTATTCCATTTAAGCTAACTTGTGTAAATGGTGTGAGGAAGGGAATCTAACCATTGTTTTACATAATCAGTTGTCCTGTGTCATTTTTTGAAAAACTACCCCCCTACCCTTTAATTAAACTGTCCTAGAAGCCTTGTTGAAAATAAATTGACTAAGGGTTAATTTCTGGAACCTTGATGGATTCCATTGATGTACCCATGTGTCCTTACAACAGTACTATGCTGGCTCCCTTACTATGCAAAGTTTTGGTGTTGAGGAGTGTGAGTCCATCAGCTTTGTTCCTTTTGGAGATGGCGTTAGCTCTCTGAGGTCCTAACATTTGAGCCAGATGTGCAATGCCAACCCTGTCCATTAATATCTCCAGGACAACCTTGATACCTCTACGGAATACTGTGAACAAAACACACATTCATTAAGTGCCTACTGTGTGCCACCCACTGCTCTGGGTTGCTGCATGCATTCCTTCAGCTGTGCCATGGGGTTTGGTCCTATTGCTATGTCCACTCACAGTGAGGAGATGGTGGTGCAGTGGGGTAAGAAACTCACCTGAGGTCACACAGTCAGGAAACTGTGGCCACCAACCAGCAGTTTATCTGCAAAGTCCTGATTTATTTTTATTGTTTCTCACACTTAGAAACTTCCAAGCATACAGAAAATTAAAATGCTTTCATAGTGACCACCCAAGTGCCCACAGCTTGTATCCCACAATTGGCATCTTGTAGTACTTTCTCTATCACACGTCTCGCTGCCTCTGTCCATCAGTCACTCTCCTCCTAACTTGCAGATACAGGTACTTTCACCTTCTGTGAAGATGGGCAGGGCTGGGGCTGCTGGCGCGGTCAACCAATGAATGCCAAATGCTCAAGATGGGAGGAAAGAAGGGATGGAAGGACTTGGCTCCATCCTCAGTTGGGCTCCACTGTTCCTGGTGTCCTGGGAGCTAAGGGCACACTCTGCTCCTATACTAGGAGATGGGCTGGGTGGGTGAGGCCAGGTGGGGCCTCTTTGGTCATCCCTGCACTTTGAGGACTGGGCTGCACTCCTCAGTGTTGAATGTAAATGCCCAGAGCCCAGGCTGTGTCCTGGTGATTCACTCTGCTTGATCCTGACTCAAATAGAGCTTAATGAGAAGATAACAAAAATGACATTTTGCAAGCCTTTAAGTGGACCAAGTCCAGATTTTATTTCTTAAAAATAGCATCAACCACCAGGGCATTCCCTCGTAGGGAGATCCAAGGTGTGCAGCAGCGAGGCAGGAGGGTTCTCAGCGCACATCCATGGAGTCCCTGTGTCCTTCTCCAGTGTCCATGGCGGAAGGGCTGTCAGCTGCCACTGGTGAACCTGGTCTCAAGTCCAGCATGCCCCTCTGCCCCCTCATAATGACGGAGGCTTTGGAGAAAAGGTCTCTCCCTGACTTCTGGCTGGGAGCCCTTCGGGGTTCAGACTGGCCCAGTCAACACTGTCATCCTGCAGTGCTCTCAGTGGGTGCTCTGGGACTGAGCATAGGCGCACCCCTCCTTACAGGCACCCTCAACAAACAGTCTGTGCACCCTGGGCTGTGGCCCTGGTTGGCCCCTCATGCCCTGGCCCTTTTCCAGAGCTGAGCAGCACAAACCACCTCAGGTCTGACTTGATGCAGCCAGATGCAACCAGGCGCTGGGCAGAGGTGTCCATGGCTCCAGGCGCTGAGGTGGCAAGTGGGTGGAATCAAATGGGAACTAGTTCTGTCTGCAGGGTGGTACACATGTGAGCCTGTGCTCAAGCATGTGGGCATGTACATGTGTGTGCCTGTCTGCACATGTGTACACATGCTTGTTTTCATGTGAGGTGCCTGTATGTACATGTGTGTATGCATGTAGTGCACATGCTTGTGGGGGGGTGCCCACATGTGCATGCCTGTATGTGCATTGCACAGATGTGTGGGAATGCACTGTGGAGTACCTGTATGTGTGCAGCTTCTAGACACAGTGCTCCAACCACCTGACTAGCTTCTCTGTGCATGTTCTTCCGGGTTCCAGTTTCCCCTTTTCATAAGAACTTCCCACCTTCAAGGCTTCATTTTATCTTGATTGCTCAGTAAAGACCCTATTTTCAAATAAGCTCACATTGGGAGGAGATGGGGGTTAGGACACCACTATCTCTCTTGGAGGAGAGGACTCAGGCCCTGGACAGTCTCCATCCCTGTTACCTTGGCAGCCCTAAAATCAGCCTTGTTAGTCCCACTGTACAGAGGGGGCTGAGTCTCAGAGACGGCCAGCCCTTTGTCAAGATTGCACAGTGTGGGGACCAATATTCCCTACAGCAAGTGGGTGCTGCAAATGCTGAGATAAACTGCTCAGGGGAACCCAAGGTGGCTTCCTGGAGAAGATAGTATGTGGTTTGGGCATTGGCTATTGGGGATGCATTTCATTGCCTGCAAAAGCACTAAGAGTCAAACCTCTAGAGAAATCCTGACCAACTTTGGGACACACACACACCCCCTACCTTCCTTCTCTCTTTAGAGTAGGGCCTCTCACCCTCCCAGACAGTGCAGGACCTCAGCCCTGCTCCATTCTCTGAGGTTACAGCATTGACCCCTCTCTGCCATTGTCCCTTCTCCCAGCTCCTTAAAACTCTCTGTCTTTCCCCAGGACTCTTGCCACCACCTTGCCGACGAATGGCCAGGAGGTCCATCCCGCTCTTCCTGAGAGGGTCCCTAATCTGCTGCCATCCCCTGCAGAGCCATCATGCCCACCTGGTCTACAGAGATGAACTCAAGCTCCTGTTAGATGTTTAGAGGGCATTTGGCATTTGAAAATTTTAGTTCACTGAGCCTGGGTCCTGTACTCACCCCAGCACCTCCAGACAAGCCACGCCCACCTCCACATGGGGCCCCCACCTAGGGCACTGGGCACTGTTCAGAGCAACAGCAACTGATCTGCAAAGACCCCTCCCACTGTGCCACCTTGCTGAGTGTTCCAGGTGATCAGGACCCTTGAAGCTTCACAATGTCTGTGGAATGAAGAACAGATGTCTCCCAGGGTTTCCCAGCCAGCACCACCTCCCTTTGTGAGGCTGACCCTCCATCCACCATTCATCCACTGTCCGGTCCTATAGGTAAGTTCTATCATTGTCCCCATTGCCCAGATGAGGACATTGAGACCAGTGAGGCTAAGTCACTTGCACTGGCACCTAGCAGTCACTGGCAGGGCTGGGGTCCAAGCTCAGCATCTGGCGCCAGTGTCAGAGGCACTAGGTTTCATTTCAGCTGGGTTGAGTCACCAGTCCCCTATTCAGCACTTTGTAGAATGACAGCCCTCAGCCTCTCCTCCTCTCTCCCATCTTCAAGGCTGCTGAGAGTCCTTATGTCTACACAGAAATGACCTTGTCTGTTCCTACTGTCCCCGTATAATCTTTGGTCATGAAGGCACAGAGAGGGAGAGGGGCCTGCATGGTTCACCCAGTAAGCTGTTAGGGTGACACTGGAAGAGGAGCTCCTGGGAAGATAGGGTTATGGGCAAAACTGTGTCCCCTAGAACCCATGTGTTGAGTTCTCAGCCCCCATCCTCAAAGATGGTACCTTTAAAAGGGTGGTTAAGATACATGAGGTGATCAAGTACACCCTAATCCCTTCTGACTGGGGGCCTTAGTGGAAGAGACTGGGACAGAGACACATGCAGAGGGGCAATCACATGGGGAAACAGGGAGAAGATGGCACCTGCCAGCCAAGGTGGCCTCAGAGGGACCTGGCCCTGGCTGCACCCGGCTCTCAGACATCCAGCCTCCAAGACTGTGAGAGGACAAATGCTCCGTGCCTGAGCCGCTGCTGTCTGGCATTTTACTGTGATGGTCAGAGCAGCCTCATGCAGACAGGGTCTTCCTGACCCCATGCCAGGGGCCAGGAGGATGGAGACGGACAAAGTGGCCCCTTGTCAGGGTCTGGTGGTCTCCACCGGGCTCTGTCACCACCACTGCCCCAGCCCAGATGCAGAGCGGGACTCCGTCCGGGCCTGCTTTATGATGAGCTGTCAAGTGGGCAGCAGATAAAACACCTACCCTGTGTGACAGACGCAAGATATAAAAAGCCTCCGAGACTCTTTTTATTGACTGGAAACCCTGTGCTTCAAGTCCCATTATCTCCCTGGCTAACAGGCTGTGCAGCAGAGCCAGGGACTAGATGTCCTGGCTAGCAGGGACACGTAGCCCTGTCTCTGGCCTGACACAGCTGGAGGCACCCTGGTCCCCCTACCCATGGCAGCAGGGCCCATGAGGGACCGTCTGACTAGAGGCCACTCCAGAGCACTTTCTGTTCCCTTCCTGGACAGTGGGAAAGCCACGATTCCCCAAAGAGGCCATGGGCATCTGCTCATCCATGCCCCAGCGAGTGGCCCTCACCTAGCCTGCAGTGAGGATGTGAGGCCAGAGCAGGGAAGTGGGAAGCAGGCTCCCTTGGAAGCGGTGCTGGACTCAGGTCTGTGGGGCACTTGAGACTCGAGGCACCTCAGGACAGGTCAGAAGCATCTTCAAGTTTCGGAAGGCCATGGACCATACCCCAGGTAATCCCCGTGATCCCAGAGGCAGTGGCAGCATCAGGTCCACAGGCCCAGCCTGGGGGTGCACAAAGAAGGCTCAAGCAGGGCTGCAAGGTCCTAGTGTCCTTCAGTTGCCCACAGCTAAGCCGGGCCCTGGGGTCTCCATGTCGGTCCCCACCCCAGGTTCTCCCCTGTCACCTTGGGCAGCTGCAATCTCACTTCTCTCTCCTTACTCAGCCTGGCTCCCCTGGGACCCTACTGAGCCAAAGCTGTCTGTGGCCTCCGAAGAAGCTGAGGAGAAAGACACGTTGCATGGAAAAAGGGGACATTTCTTTCTTCCAGAATCACAGGGACCTTAGTGCATCCACCAGGATGAGCCTGGGAGCCAATCGTTGCATGGGGAGCAGTAATTAATAAAAACGAGTAATGATAGACCATCTGTCCCAGCCCGCGTTCCACGGTGGGGCCACGCCAGGCCCTCATTAGACATTCCTCTGCCGTTGTCCCCACAGATGGTGGCAGTGGCTGTGCCAGTCCTGTGGGAAGACCATATTTAGGCAAACAGCGCTGAGCAGGCTGGGTCTCAGTCATGAAACTTCTGCAGGGTCAGCCTGTGCTAAAGACCCGCCTTGAAAGGGACCTCCACCCGTCCTCTAGCCTGAAAGTGGCTCTAAGTATAGGCCCTGGATGACACTCATGGCTTTCTGTGTGACTTTAGGTCATTACCAAACCCCTCTGATCCCCCACATCCAATCTGGTAAGGTCAGAGCCAAGCCCCTAAGCAAGGAGTCACTATCTACTAGAAGATGAGGTGAGGGGTCATCACTTGTATGAGCGTTCAGTTGGTCATGGGTCCCCAGCACAGTGACACTCCTGAAGTGCCGAGAGTGGGCAGACTCCATAGACTGTGCCCTCAGCAAGAAAGACATGGGGAAAGGTATGTGGTGGTGGCGGGGTAGGGGGGATCTGACTGTCCTGGCACCTCTTTGCTGGAACTGGTTCTTGCAGCCTCCATGGGGAGAGGAAGCTCCAGAGATCCCAGAGCTCTTGAGAATCAAATAAGCAATATGAAGGGCCTGGACCAGAGAGGATGTGGTAGCCATCTTGGCGACCCCAGTGCTTGCCTCCCCAACTTCGAAGTTCTGATCGGTGGTGATATCACTGCCCCCAACCTGAGTCTCCTCCTGGTAAACCACCAGTCATGCTCAGAGAAGAGCAGTTACAGCAGGGGAAAGCTTCCTCATTGAGAGCCATTGAGGCACAGAACTGCCCAAAGTCACATGGCCATAAGCAAGGTCCCTCCTTCTGAGCCATCTGGCACACTGAGTCCAGGGTCTTGCTGACCTGAGGGTGAAGGGCCCTGGATGCTGGCTATACAGCTGAAACTCTCCCTCCACTGCAGCCTGGCCGCCCTCCCTGTGCACATCTAAGTCCCAGAAGGCAGTCAGTTGAGCAGGCCCTGGCTCTGGGTGGGGAGGACAACAGGGACACCCGACCGCACACCTCTCTGGTTACTTGCCCCAGGTAACCCAAGTGCCACCCAGCCCACCCTCCAGAAACCCAAACCCTCGGCTTTGTCCCCACACAATAGAGTCCTTGGTGAGTGGAATCAGAGAGGGCACATTTGTTTCAGAAGGGAGTCATCCTGGTCAAGGCCTCAGGGGTCAAAAAGGATCATAGGAGTGAGAAGGTAAACTGAGGTAGAGGAAAAGCTAGCTGACACCCAGGAGGCATGGTTAGGGCCTCCTGGGACCCAGGGGTTTTCCTGGTCATGGGGGCTCCATCATTCATGGAAGAAGGGCCACCCAGCTGGCCCCCACACAGGCGTCAGTGAAACACCGCAGGGTAGGGGAACCAAGAGGTCTCTGAGGTACCCAAGGGCAAGAGGCTGGAAAGGGTGGCTTCATTCTGGTTATGAATATTCATGAGTCATTATGAATACTCACGGTGACCTCTTCCACCAGGGATGAGGCAAGGATATGTGGGGGGACGGGCGCATCTCTCCTGAGTCAGCTTTAAGGCTGGAACCTTGGTGGCCTTGGGTTTAGGCTCTGCCCCCAGGTCCATGGGGACCCTCCTCTCCCAGGACCATGTAGGACTGGGAGCCATAGAGGGCCAGGCCAAAGCGAGCAGCACATGTGGCTTCTCCCTGACCTGGACAGAAGCTCCAGAGCCCAGCCAGCCAGACACCTGAGCATAGCAGGCTGAGGGAAGGGCCCAGATGTCCCTGCCACCTCTGGTGACTGGCAGGCAGCCACGAAGGAGCAGGTTAGGTGGCAGCTGCTCAGAACAAGACCCCCTGGAGGCCAATGCAGATGGGAAATGTGCACCAGGAGAGAGGTGCCCAGTGCCCAGGGCTTTCCTTCACAAAAATGGAAAGAAAGGGAGCTCAGAGAAGGTTCGGTGGCTCGCCAAGGTCACACAGTAACATCCCAGGGGAGCCCAGGGAAGTGCCCAGGTGCAAGGGGCCTCTGGTTTACAGGGAAGCAGGCTTCTACCTGAGGAGTTTCCACCCCTAGGACAGGTGTGTGGCTATGTCCCATACATAGGAAGCCCCTGGCTACTATTTGTTGAATGAATGAATGAATGAATGAATGAGTGAATTTGTTTATATATGGTGAGACTGAGACTCAGAGAAGGGGTCTTGCAGGTAGGATGTGCAAGGAAGATGAGCAAATGAGACCCGCTTGAGACAGGAACCCAGAAGAGCAGGCGATGTGAACAGAAGGCAGCAGGGCTGGGACATGGGATAGGGGAGGCATGGGAGTGTCCTAGGAACAGAGGGACAAACCCTCAAGCCAGGGCACCTGGACCCCCTGTGTGGGGACAAGGCAGGAGGGAGCTGCCTTGATTAGAAACCAAACGAGAAGTCTGACAGCTAGTGGGGAGGAAAAATAATCGTAAATGATGGATTTTATTAAAAAATATCACCAGGAAAATGTGTGTTCATTCCAGAAGCCCCCCCCCAAAAAAAAGTCAAAAATGTAATAAGGAGGAAGAGAAGAGATGGGGAATGGAAAATTAAAATCATGAAAATAGCCCAGCAAAACCTCCTAATAGCTATTGGGAGTCCATACATGGGATGGAGGAGGAAGGGCAGGCGTCACTGTTGTGTGAAGGGATAAACATTATTCCACAGCCAAAATAGCAAGAGCAGGGGAAGGAGGAGGCACAGATCGTCTGTCATGGGCCAGTGATAGATTGTTCCTCCTGTGGCCAAGGAGGCCAGGCCAACCCAGGCCTGGGCCTGGAACTTGAGGGCTGGTGAGACTGGTGGGTTCTCTGCCCAGGGTAGCGGGCTGCATCTGGTGGCCTGGCCCCCATAGCTGCCAGCATCTGTGCCAGAGAGGCCCTTGGGTGTACAGAACAGAACCCCACAGCAGGTGACGGAAGGGAGACCAAGGCTCAAAGAGGAGGCCCATGTCCACGTCACCTTGCAGGCCATGCCAGCGGGGAGGCAGCTCCCTGGATCCCCTGGGGGCTCCCTCTGGGAAGAGGAGGAGGAAGAGAAAGAGGCGGAGGAGCTACCTCTGGCCTCCTGCACCGCTCGCTCGCTCGCTCACTGGGGCCACAGCAGCTGTGAATCAGTCTGATGTCTGCACTGTGCTGGAAACTGTCAACTCCCCAAACAATCCTTCCTCCAATGGAAGGTGCCTCCGATTCGTCAGGGTGCCGGTCTCTGGGTGGGGCGCTCACCTGAATCTCAAAGAGATGCTAAGCTTTGACTTCAATAACAACGCAAGAAAAAACCCAAGAGTCCTGGGAAAGAGCGTCCCTTTCTACTCTGAGATTCAGGCTGGGAAGCAGAAATGAATCCTTCCCAGGCTGAGCTGAGAGGGTAGCGGGAAGGCTCAGGGTGGCCTGTGCTGGGGACACAGAGTCATCTGCAGGCTGCTGCCACTACTGCATTGTCTTGTACCTCTTGAAGTGACCTGCCTGCCAGCACCACAGGGGGCAGGTGGCCAGGTGGCCAGAAGGCCCCACCAGCTCCCTCCTGTCCAGCTGTGTGCCCTCAGGTCCTGGGCTGTCCTCACTCAAGAGCTCCCCAGGACTCTGGGGAGACAGATGGAGAAGGTGGGGACAGATGGAGGGATGAGGAAATAAGGAGAGAGACAGAGTTGTAAGGATCAGAGTGACAGAGTCTCCCCAGGACCCAGACATCCCTGGGACCCCACCTACCTAGGACTCTGTCCTGGGAACCCCCACTTTCTCAGGGCCCTATTCCCATATCCCCAAAATGCCCCCTTCCCAAGACCACCTCTGGGGCACTGGAAAAGAATTTTTCATCCCCTGAAAATGATTTCCTTTCAAAGAAAGGACCAAAATCTTCTCCCTGCAGATGCTGTTGCCCTGGTGCACCTCTCAGAAGTCAGTGCTCCTTCTGGGGTCACCCCAGTGTCTGACCAGCCTGGGTCATCGATCTAAAGGGGTATCACGTGGTGGTCTGAGGAAAAGGCTGAGGGCCTGTGGCTGCGCAGGGTGTCACTCCTCTGCATCAGGGAGCACATGGCCTCCAAGCTCCTTTCCCTGCCACCTGCCAGCCTCCTCCCTGGACCCCAGCAGCTCCAGACCCAGGACCCCAGCTCCCTGGCTCCCAGCCCCCTTCAGCATGACAACAGAGCCTTCCCTGTTCCCAGCATTTCCCAAGGGTCAATTAAGGTGTCTGGAGTTGATTAGACACTGATGAAACTCAGAGGTAATTAGCAAAAGAAAAAAAAAGTTTTGATTAGTCCTCAGCATAATTCTCTCCAATTATTCAAAGTTCATGCCTGCAGGGGGTGGAATATCTCCAGGAATATTTATTTATATCCCAATTTTTTTTTCATCAACTTTTCGAATCTAGTTAATCAGCAGGCCCTGAACTTGTTAACCGGGAGAATTTATCAGGGTTGGGGATGGGGGAGGTGGCTCAGATGAGAGACCAAGTCCCCTCTTTTATCCCTTAAGAGGATCTAGGGTCCCCAAGAGAGCCCTGCTTAGGGCTCAGCCTCTGTCTGTTACATGGTCCTCTTCAGGCCCTGGGTGGCAGGGGATTGCATGCCCTTTTCATGGGCAGAGGAATCACAGAAGGGAGGACACAGGGCTACTGGCTCCTGTGGTCAGCTGGGCTGACCCTCCAGGTGGGGTCCGGGCTGGAGTCTCCCCATAGGGACAGCCCCAAAGTCCATCAGATCCCCTCAGGTCCTGCCCACCCTTCCCTAGACCCTCCCCTCTCCCCGTGACCCCCAGGGCCAGCAGACTCACCGATGAACCTTATCCTTGGCCACGCCCTCTGCTGGGGCTTTGGTCCCCAGCCAGGCCTGCCTCTTTGGAAAGCCTTCATGATTTGGAACAACAGGGAAAACTGTACTGCACAAAGGTTACAGTGATATGTCCAGGGCCTCTTACATGTCACCGACACACCCGTCCCCACCCAGAGCCACAGTGCCTCTCCTGTAGGATTAGAGTCTGACTCAGGAGTGTAGTGGGATCAGGGGAGCCCCGATGTTTAGGGAAAACCCCGGAGCAGGTATGGTGACATCCTGGCGACTCCGCTTGGTAATGACATTTAGGGGCTGTTGCTCAGTGACTCCTGCGTCACTTAGATCAGGGATCCTGGCGTTATCATCCAGCCAGGGCTCCTGGGGCAGGGACGATTCTGAAGGCTAGAAGAGTGAAGAGGTGAACCATGAGGGAGGGAGGACTTAAACTTGGTAATGCATGAGGAAATCGAGCTTTAAAGGGAACTTTTTCACTGTGAGATCAGCGTCACAGCCTCTGGCCAAGGGAATGAAGCCATTCCTGGGAGCCACAGCTCCCTTACCGAAGACTCCCCAGAAGTCTGGGGGGCATAGCCCAGGTCTTCCTGTCTGCAGGGTCCACGGCCCACACACTTACACGGAGCACTGTGGCTCTGCTCCCAGCCCCTGCTGTCAACAAGTATTGCGTCTCTTTCCTCTGTGCCCAAACAGGTGTTTGCCACAGCCTAAACTGGTACTGTACAAGGGCCATGGGTCCCTCTCTCAGGGTACCTGCCCTGAGAGCCGGGTGCTCTCTTCTCTTCTGAGGACACCCAGGTCACAGGAAGAGGCCCACAGCCAGCCCCAGCTGGATCCCGCTGGCCGACCACAGGAGTTCACCATCTTCATCACGCACCCTCTACTCCCGGGGCAGCTGCCCTGCAGGACGGCACAGGGCACAGAGTTCAGGCTTCCTGCCTACCGACCCCAGCGCAGACTCAAGCAGAGACAACTGTTGTTGCCTTAGCCGCCGAGTTTGGGATCTTTGGTCAAACATCCACTGACAGGTGGTGTAAGAGGGAACCTGTCTGAACAGGCAGATGAAGGTTGCCCCCTCCCCCAGGCCCAGCCCTGGGTAGCTTTTGGAGGAGACAAGACAGGACAGTATTATTCTCAGTAGCCTGAGGGACACTGCCACCCTCCCTCCTGCCCTCATTCAGGACCTCAGGGCTTATGTGTTCAAAGTGGACCCTCAAAGCAGTCACCCACCCCCTCAGCCCTGCTGCCACTGTCATGCAGTCAGAAGACATGGGCTCAGCATTGCTGACTTTTCTCAATTAATTTAGCCCAGTCCAGCCCAGGCTCCTGGGCAGTGCTCAGCTCCTGTTTTAATGGTGTGCTCATTAGCTGGGAGGTTCAGGGAGGGGACGTTGCTCTTGATTCCACCCAATTAACACTGCCCTAAGCTGGCTCAGCGGGAGGCTAGGAGACAACTCTGTCCCTACCCCTTGGAGAGGTAGGCTCAATAGCAGGGAGCTGGAAGACCAAGATGAACAAAAGAGGGATGCTTGGTGTCTGCACGCTAGGGGGCCAGGGATTGTGGAGACCTGGCCCAGATTAGCTAGGACATCTGCCTGCTGGCCACTCCTCATCAACACTTGTCTCCCTCAGTTTCCCATCTGCAGACTGAGTAGGATGAAAGAAATGCAGAGAGATATAAAAATAGTGGCACCAATTACTGAGTATGTCCCATGTGCCAGGCTGTGCCAAGTAATTGGCATCTACCCACAAAGTCAGTCCATCCAACAGTCCAAGGAACTTCCATGAATATTCATGCTTTAATCTTTGTGTAAATAAGTGCTTTTTTCCTTCCTGCCAGAAACCAGTGCCCAGGAGTGGGTGGCTGGGTCACAGGTGTATGTTTAACTCTGAGAAACCACCAAGCTCTCTCAAGGTAAATATGCCATTTCATACTCTGCTATCAGGGATCAGCAAAGGGCCCCCATCTTCACCAACACTTGCTGTGGTTCATCTTTTTAATTTTAGCCCTTCTAATAAGTGTGAAATAGTATCTCATTGCAGATTTAATTTCTATCTCCCTAATGATTAATGATATTGAGAACCTTTTTGTGTGTTTGTTTCTTTAGGTGTCTGTCTAAATATTTAATCCATTTTTTTAAAAAAAAAAATTAGTCCAGGTACAATGGCACATGCCTAAAATCCCAGCTCCTTGAGATTTGTTACTGCAGGCTCAAAGCTAGCCTGCATGGTTTAACAAGACTCTATTCACAATTTTCCCAGAAGGGGGCCTGGATATGTAGCTCAGTAATAGAGTGCCCCCAGGTTAGGTCACCAGTACTATAGAAACAGTAAAATAAAATTTAAAAAAGCACTTCTAGATTCAATCTCCAGTACCATAATAAAATGGGTTGTGAGTCTCTCATTACTGAGTTGTGAAAGCCCTTTGTTAGATAAATGCTTTGAAACCTTTTTGCCCAGTCTTTGGCTTGTGTTTTCAAGGGGTAAAATCTCAGGGACCCTCAGTCTGCAAACAAACCCTCCTGGGAGGGCACAGGGGATGTGGTCCTCGGGGCAGCCACCTCAGCCTAGTGTCCGGGTCCTTCCGATGAGCCCATCCTGCATTTCCAGGTCCTCTGCCTGTTCTTGTTCTCACTGACCCAGAAGTGGTCTCTCGCCTTTGGCTCTGGTGTTATAATTGGGGACTGAGTGGACTTCGCTCCAGATTCCTTCCTGGCCCCACACAACCTGAAGAACCAGCTGGAGGGCACATCATGACTACGATTCACAAAGCCCATACCTCTGTTTCTCCACAGGCAACATGGGACTGTCTCAGGGCTTCAGGAGCAAGTCTGTTGTACAGAAAAGGTCTGTATAGACATGGTGGCAGCCAGCCTCTGTGACACTTCCAGCTGCCCTCTTCCAGCTGTTCATGCCCAGTGTAGATGCTTCCAGCCTAAGGAGCATGGACTGCATAACAGTAAGATGTAGAAAGGCAAGTGCAAATTCCTAGGGAGGTCCCAAGACAGATGCTCCTTCTGGATGCCTGGGATCACCACCGGGGGTCACCAGCCATCATGCTGTAGGGACAAGGGAGCAGCTTACAGAAACCCACATGGTGAGGAGCAAAGGCTGAGCCACCAACTGCAGGGAGAGGGGGGCATCACCTTGGATGTGAGTCTGGCCCCAGCCGAGTCTCAAATGATGCAGCCCTGGCCCACCCGACTGCAACCTCAGTGTCCCTGAGCCTGGACCTTATGGCTCAGCCACTACAAATTCCTCACCCCGGAAATCATGTGAGATGATACATGTTTGTTGTGTTAACTTGATAAATATGTGGGGTAATTTGTCACACTACAATAGATAACCAATAAATAAATTGTGTGCTCTGTGAACCAAAAGAAAATAACAACAATAAATAAAGTCGTAACAAACTAAGATAAATTTTCAAATTAGAGAGTACTAACTTAATGTTTTCCTTCATCTATTGCCCTATTCTTTCTTCTTGAGGCAAAGCAAAGTGAAGATGGGGCTGCAGGGTCCCCATAGCTGCTCTTCAGGTGTCACCCAGCTCCATTCTCAGGTTCAGGATCTCTAGATGGGTGCCAGGCCATGGCTGGGTGTACCACTCACGTGGCAGGGGTCTGACAGCCTCTCTGGGAGAGGGTGGCAGGTTATACTTCCCAAAGATGACCGCAATGCTGCCTCACGCCCTGCTTCCACATCTTACGGAGTGACCCTGGCCTTCCTACCATGCACTGGAGCTCATTCCTTCCCCTTGACTCTAGGCTGAGCCTAGCATATGACAGAGATGAGACTTTTGGCCCCTGACTGTGCCACATTCCCCACCTTGCTGGCTCGAGGTGGTCAGGATTGGATTCAGTCACCATGCCGGCTGTGGAGGGGACCAAGAACCCTGGCTGCAGCCAGGCAGGCACTTATGTCTCTGAGCTATATCCCTGGCCCCAACCACAGCCTCAAGGAACTACCAGCTTCCTACCAGGAAACCATGTCGGTCTGCTCCAGCCATGTGGAGCTAAGACAAGACTTTCCCACTGAACCCCGCCCAAAGTCCAGATCTGTGAGTAGTGTAAGTGAACACTTTTGCTTCAAGGTGATGTGTTTGGGTGGCTGTCACAGCAGTGATCACCAGGACAGGGATATGTTACTCCAAAGGCCCTATGTTGAAGGCCTGGTCTGCAACCTGTGTGTGACACTGTTGGGAAGTGTAGAATCCTTAGAAGGCAGGGCTGGTGAGAGGAAGTGAGGTTCATGGGGCCCTTGAAAGAGATATCAGAACCCTGACCTTGTCCTGCCTCTCTGCTGTCCAGCCATCATGAGGTGAGGAGCCTCTTCTGCCGCATGGCCTCACCATGATGCACTGAGCCCAAAGCCAAGGGGTCACATAACCATGGACTGACACCTCTGCAACCATGAATCAAAATACACCTTTTCTTATCTAGTTGATTATTTCAGTTGGAGGGATTGTCTTTGTCACAGGGAAGAAAAGCAGCTCATTGCAGTTGATAACTATGTAAATGTTTTAATTGGTAAGTGCAGATATCTACCAAGGAACATCTTTAAAATTATCTTACTACAGTGGTGGTATGATGATGGCATACTCTATAATCCCAGTATTCTGGAAAGCTGAGGCAGGAAGACTGTAAATTCAAGCCCAGCCTGGGCAACTTAGTGACTTAGCAAGACTCTGTCCCAAAATAAGAAATACAGAAAGGGGCTGGGGGTGTAGCTCAGTGCAAAAGCCCTCGCTTCAATCTCTAGTACTGAAAAAAAAAAAGTCATCTTACAGCAATAACATTCTTCATGAAGAATAACCCTGAAGCTGAATGGTGGGAGGCAACCTCATGCTACACTATGTACCTAGAGTTTGCTGCACTGACGACCATTTGGGTGTCGTCTTTGAACACGGGTCTACAGTAGTACCCCAGCTTTGTCGCACCTACTCACCAAGAGGAGCGTCTTTTAGTCACAGGATGTCATGGAGGGAAGAAAAGGCAGAAAAGGGGCAGCCTGGAACCAGTCCTCTGGTGGTTCTTTCTGGAAGCTTCTGAAAATGGTTGGCCTCTGCTGTCAGGAGCTGGAAGGGGTCCTAGTAATCTGATATTTGTCATTTTGCATCTTTTTTCTTAAAGAAGGCCCCCAAATGGCATCAGCCTCAAGTCCCCCCACATCTGGAAGGGACCAGAGCCTTGGGTGTGACCAGTCTGTCCCTGAGTGCCCGTACAGTGCCCAGCCCCTCACCTACATGAAGGGCCACCACTGGTGACAAAGCCAGGGACAGAGGACAGCAGAGGGCTGTCCCTTGCTCAGCTGAGTCACACAAGCAGATGGAGGGAGTGGGAGACAGGGTTCTCCTGGAGCCCTGCAGAGTCAAAGGTGGGAGTTTGCAAGTCAAGAGTAGGGCAGAGGGTCCCCAAGCCCCAGCACTGTCACCAGCCTCACCCTTCTCACATCCCTCCAGGCACCCTGAGAGACATGCGAGGGGGGAGGGTGGCAGAGAGACAAAGATGAGAAAAAGGGAGAACAGAGAGAGTACAAGGATGGCCTCAGAGCAAGCAGGCTGGGCTGGGGTGGGGTGAGGACCTGGGACAGAAGGGATTCAGGTTGCCCTGCCTGGTCTTTGTGGGAAGGAGGCCCAGCCAAAGGGAACGCCTGCTCGGCCTCAAACAGCACCGGCAAGGATTTATCTGTGGCCTTGCCATTTGTCCAGTGACTCTATCCTGCCCAGAGGAACCTGGTCTGCTCACTAGTGACTTCCTTGAGGATGCGCTGTCCCAAGAAGAGATGTGTTAGTCAGTTTTCCGTCAGTATGATACAAATGGCTGAGAAAACCAACTCCAGTGTTTTCAGGCCAGAGTCTGTGGGCTCTGTATTTCTGGGCACACGGCCAGGCAAGGCATCGTGCAGAGAGCAGGACAGAGAAGAGCTGCTTGCCTCACGGTGGCTGGGAAGCAGAGAGAACAAGATCCTGAGCCAAGAGGCCACCTCCGTCCTCCGCTCCATCTCTCCGGCCAGGTCCCACCTCAGTTCGCCGGCCCACTAGCCAGGGGGTTCCCGGGAGCGCCCTCACACACACCCGCTTGCTTTGCTAGTCTCCTCAGCATCTCTCAATCCAACTGTGTTGACAAGCATCGCAGGGGCACCGAAAACCCACAGAAGGGAGATTGTCTCACGGGGGCTGGAAGTGCGCTGAATGTGGGTGCCCCATTCCCAGAACCCACCAGGATAGAGGACATACTCTGATTCCCCAGGAGCTGCCTGGTCCACATCACCAAGAAAAGGCCCCTGTAACCTCCTCCGTGCCATATCTTGTGCCAGTGAGGTCCATACTCTCGCCCAGAACTATTTTCTTCCTCAAAAAGCCCTGCCCTTGCAATAGAAATCGTCCATGCTTGCAGAATATTGCCTCTGCTGCAACTTTTTAAAAATTCATCCAGAGAATCAATTGATTTATTTGTTCTTAGCTCTGTCCACCTCCCCCCTGAGGCAGCCCAGGTCCCTGATTCAGCGGACAGAGGACAAAGAGCACAAGAAAATTGTGGAAAAGATAAAAACCTTCATTATTTGTTCCAAACTGCATCATGTCAGCATTGCGCTGGCTGCTCAGAGGTAAGGATAGCTCAGGGATCCCCATGTGGCTAGAGTCAAGGACAGCAGGAAGAGGTCAATGTCCCCAACCCTGGCTCTGCCTTCCCTCCACCTTGGCCACAATCCCTAGGAAATTAGCCCACCTTCCAGCACACAGTGCACACAGTAGAGCTTGTTTGGGCCTGGCCAAGGGTACAGAAATTAGCTGCAGGTCACTCTGCAGGTAAGACAAGTAGGTGGGAAGGAAGGATGGATGGATGGATGGATGGATGGATGGATGGATAAAAAGATGGGAACGTAAAGCCTTAAATAACCCCAGGCATCCTTGTTTTAGTCCATAATATAAAGGAACAATCCAAAAATACCATAAAGACTTTAAGGAAAATTCTTCCCCACACCCAATTCTGCTGGGCTTTGGACTGTGAAGAGAAGCAGTGATTTCCTAGCACCAAGAAATTCAGTGAAGGGGCCGGGGATTTAGTATAGTGGCATAGCACCCTCCTGGCAAGCGGAGGGCCTGAATTTGATTCCCAGTACCCAGGAAAAAGAAAAGAAAAGAAAGTAAATCTATAAATAAAGTAGCCCAAGAATCAAATAAAAAAGAGGTCCCTGATATTATGGGGGCCAAGGATATAACTCAGCAACACAGCACCTGCCTGGCAAGCACAAGGTCATGAGTTCGATCCCTGGTACCATAAAAAATAAAATCAATAGGTTATGCAAATGGCCCATGGTCTCTATAGGAGGGGACAGACACACGGACCAGTGGACAAGGAGGCAGAGGGCCGAGTCAGGGAAGAGAAGGATCCTAGAAAGATCTGCCTGTAGGAGAAAAGAGAATAGAAACCATAGCAACTGTCAGCTGGCCCAGAGTGAACATAAGCCAACTAAGAACGGACAAGTGTCAGACTCCTACAGAAAGCGAAGGACACAGACCAGCCAAAATTTCTTTGTAAATAATCAAAGTGGGTGCGCCCACACTGGCTTGTTTCAAGACATATTGTAAGTCTCAAAGCAGCGTTGTATTGGCTGAATATGGTCAAATAGCTCCATGAACAGAATAGAGTCTAGAAACCCACACACACACAGAGATGGGTGACTAATTTTTGACAGAGGCCAGAGCAATTTGGTGGATTATCAGAGGATACTGGGATGTTTTGGATTCCACATGTACGAAGAATGAATTTGGCCCCTCCTTCACACTATGTATAAAATTAATCTCAAAATAAAACATAGACTCAAATGTAAGACCTAGACTTATAAAATTTCTGTAAAAAATCCCTAGGGGATGCTCAGGTAAGCCTATTTTAGATATGATATCAAAAGCATTGCAAAAAATTAGTTGATGAATTTCACCAAAAGTACTAATCTTCTACTCTTTAAAAAATGACTATAAAGAGAATTAAAAAGAGCGTAAAAATTGGGGGAAATTTTTTTATAAAGCATTGACTTTTCATATCAGTTAAGAGTCTAGGACTCAGAACATAGAAAAAATGCTTACAACTTAAAAACAAAAACAACAACAAAAATAACCCAAATTAGAAACAAAATACCTCCATAGACATTTCTCCAGAGAAGACACAAATGGCCAATAAGCACATGCAAAGATATTCATCACCATTTAGGGAAATAAAAATCCTTCCCATGGTGAGACTCTACACCCATTAGTTTGATGACTATTTTTAGAAAGAAATTTTAAAAAATAACAGGAGTTGGTGGTGGGGATATGGAGAAAGTAGGTCCGTCCTACAAGCTGATGGGAAGGTAAACAGCACAGCCACTGTGGAAAACAGTCTGGCTGTTCTTAAAAAGTTCAACACAAGCCAAGCCTGGTGTCAAATACCTGTGACCAGCACTCTGGGAGGCCGATGCCGGAGGTTCTCTAGTTGAAGCCTAGCCTGGGCAGCTGAGCCACTTAGCGAGACCTCGTCTCAAAATAAAAGGCCCAAAGAGGTACTTCAGTGTGAAGGCCCTGAGAGGTTCAGTCCCTAGAACTGAAAAGAAAAAGCACGGAACTAGCGTATGGACACCCCTCTGAAGAACTGCAAACAAAAGGGGCAGAGAAAACTTGTGCTCAATGTCCACACCAGCAAGCAGGCGGGGACCATGCAGCCGCCCCATCAGTGGGTGAATGGAGAGGGGACGCCCAGTCCCTCCCGTCACAGACTCAAACAGTGCTCGCCAGGGAGGGAGAGATGCCGTGGTCCTGGCTTCAGCGTGGTGGGCGAGGGAGACGCTGGGTGAGGCGGGAGAACCGCATGGTGCATGATTCCACTTACACCCTGGGGAGGCAAAGGCACGGAGACAGCAGATTGGCACTGCCAGGGACTGAGCGGGGGGTGCTCGGAAGTGGGAGGGATGGTGAGAAGGTCTGGGAACCACAGAGGGCTGCTGCTGGTGGCGGTTGTAAAATATTATAAGTGAATTTAATTCTACCGTGTTGTCAGTTTCAAACCCCCAAATGGTAAATTTCATGCTGTGTGAGTGCCAGATTGGTTTGGGGCGGCGGTAGTAGTGGGGATCTTGGAAGTGACACCGAGGATCCTAATATCCTCTCCCCCTGTGGCTCTTCCCCAGTCAGACCCGGAGCGAATCCCACCAAGGTCAGAAGGAAGGAGAGGCCTAATGCCCGCTCAGCTGCCTTAGACAGCAGACAGCCGGCCTCTCACCTCTAATCCCCAGCCAGAGGGCAGTGGCCTCGGCCATGTGGAGCCTGGGGCAGGAACCAGGAGTGGAGCCAAGCAGGGGCCACAGCACGGACAGGCCTCTGTGCCAGGCCACCTGAGAAGCCTCCCTCCTGGTATCCTCCCCGTTGCTGGGCCGTGAGGCTGCTGCCCCCCTCTCACCAGGCGTAAAGCCGGAGCCCTGAGCCCTGGATGGCCCCTTACCCTCTGCCCTCTCTCCCCACCCCATCTGGAGCTCTCTAGAGCCAGACTCCCTACAGCCAGGAGACAGCAGGAGGCGACCTGGGTGCCCCAGGCACTCCTTCTCTTCCTGGGCACCCTACAACCTTGCCCCTGGCACTTGGCAGCTGTGACCTGAGGAGTCTCTCATGTCTTGGAGGGGCCTGGTCTTGATGACTTAGCCTCAAGTTCAGGGACTGCTTGGCTCCCAAGAGAAGCCTGGGGCCTGGGCGTGTTGCAGGGCTACTCTGCCCATGTCGAGGTGCACCAGGACACTAGGACTCTATACCACAGCTGGAGGCCGCTCTGTTCATCCAAGGCAACCAGAGCAGGTCTCTATCAGTCTAGACTCCCTTCTTGATCCTAAAAAGTGTGCTGTAGGGGGCCAAGGGTATAGCTCAGCAGCATAAGTGCCTTCCTGGCAAGCGCAAGGTCCTGAGTACAATTCCCAGGACCAAACAATAGAAAGTGGGATCTAAGTTCCTAAGTGTATGTAGGGGGCAGTCGTTACTGCCACCTGCTGCTGGGACATCCTGCCTAGGGCATGATGTCCCTGGTCCTCAAAAGTGCCCAAGGTGTTCTCGTCCTGGAGGAGCCATGTTCTGCTTACTGTCACACCTTGTACCTCCCTGCATGCCCAGTCAGAGTGACCTCTCACAAGGGCTATGCGAGTGGTAATGCCGGGTCCCACGCAGGTCCCCTCAGCCTCTGAGCCTGCAAGACCCAGGTCCCACACCACACCCCTCACCTTTCTCCCTCTCTGTCCCCCTTTACAGGCTGAGCTGTGTCCCCAAAATTCGTATACTGTGAACCTCTGAACATAACTGTGCTTGCATGCAAACCTTTAAAGAAGTAATTAAGTTAAAATGAGATAATTGGGGTGGCTCTGATCCAATCTGATTGGGGTCCTTATGAGAGGAGGGGATTGGGACACAGACACACAGAGGGGCAACCCCCTGAGGACATGAGGAAAAGATGGCATCTGTCTGTCAAGGAGAGAGGCCACAGGAGGGACCAGACCTTTGATACCTTAGCCTCCAGCTCTGAGAGGACAAATCCCTGTTGCTTGCCCACATAGCCCATGGTGCTCTTTATGACAGGCTCAGCAGCTACTGTCACCCATTCCCATGCCAGGGCTCCAGGACCTGCTCTGTAGGCCACAGCGGGCAGCCATCTCCTGGCAACATTCCACAGCCTTCCTCTCCCCTGGGGCCTGGGCTCCCATTTGGCCCGTGTCTGCTGTTCTCCGTTCCAGCCCCTCTGCCCTTCCTGTTTATCCTTCAAGGCCTTCTTTGCCTCTCTCCACATCTACAGCTCCTGTGCTCCCCTCGGGCCCCCCAAATCTCAAATCACTCCTTCTATCAAGCAGAAGCATTGAGCAGATCAAGGTACAGAAGTCGGGCCCTACCGACAGGCAAATCTGGGTTCTTTCAAGGTGGCAGCTCTAACGACAGCTGGGAAGATGGATTGTGCAGGGAGACAGGAAACCAGATGGAACCCCAACCTCAGACTTTTGTTTATTTGTTTTTGAAACAAGGTCTCACTGTGTAGTTCAGGCTGGTCTTGAACTCACCATGCAGCCTAGGTTAGCTTAGAACTCAGGACAATTGTCCTACCTCAGCCTCCCAAATGCTGGGACCACAGGTCTGCACTACCACACCCAGCTCGTACAGCAGACTTTTTTTTTACCATCTCTGAGCAAAGATTTCTTCAGCAAACATCCAAGGCACAGATCACAAGGGGGAAGAAAGATTGATACATCCAACTAGAGCAAAATGAGGAAATTCTATGTGACAAAACACACCATAAACAAAGCAGCAAGACAACCACAGACACAGACAGGATATTAGCAACACATATAAACAAACCAAGGATGAATACCCAAGACCTATCCAGGACGCCCACCAATCAATAAAGGAGATGAACAGCCCAGAGATGGGGGCGGCTGGGTGGGCCCCAGAAGAGGCTGCCAGGTGGGTGGCTGCTGCCGCAGGGGTTGCTCCACTGCACTGCGGTGGTACTCAGCAAAGCACCCATTAGACCTCAGTGAGATGATGTTCCCCACACAGAGCAGGGCACAGGGGACTCCCCGGTGTCTGGAGCACACACTGGTGCAATCATGTTGGAAAGCTGCTTCCAACTTGGCAGCTGAGGGGAGGCATGGATTACACCCCTAGACCCCAGCAGGTGCCTGAAAACCCGGGTAGCACCAAGCACTTTTTAGTGATGTGTTTTTTCCTATGTGTTCAGACCTATGATAAAGTTTAATTTATAAATTAGATACAGTAAGCGATTAAGAACAGCAATAATCAAAATAGAACAATGACAACAAAATACCATAAGAGTTCTGTAAATATAGTGTCGCTCTCAGAATGTCCACCATACCGTGGTCACCTATCTTTTTCTTGTCTGTGTGGGAGTGGGGAGGGATACTTAGAATTGAATCCAGAGCCTTCACACACAGCTACATCCCTAGCTAGTTTCTATTTTTTATTTTGAGAGTTAGTGTGCTAAGTCACTAAATTGCCCAGGTTGAACTTGCGATCCTCCTGCCTCAGCCTCCCAGAGTGCTGGGATCTCAGGTATGCACCAGCACACCCAGCAGCTCCTCCTTCCTTCTATGCAAGGCTGGGCATAGGTAAATGAAACCTTGGGAGGCAAAATGCTGTGGGTATACAGCTTCTCCTGACCAGTTGTGAACTCAAAGATGCCTCAGGACAAGTGTACAAAGTGCACCCTGTAGCAGCATCATTGGTGGAAAACTAGAAAGTGCATCTGGTACATTTCAAGGGACACGGGAAATCCTATCTGCAGATCTAATGGATGCCAAAGCAGAGCTACAAGCCAAGGTGGCCTGTGGACCCACCTGCACCTACCATCATGGACAGCTCATGGGAGGTTACTGTGGAGTGTGAAAAGCAAGTTATCAAATGTCACAAACAGGAGATCTCATCACATCAAGTTTAGACTTGGGTATAATTGAGTATATGAATATACTAAAGCACAGTGGATCAAAACTCTGCATGCTGATCTGGGTTCAGCCCGGATGGGTGGTCCCTGTGTTAGTCTCCCTGTCTGCACTTGTGAATGCTCTGCGTGGTTCTAAAAGGAGTCCCCCGCTCCCCGCACTCCTGAGTCTGCCCGGGCTGCCCTCTGCTCTGACCCCTCCTTGCACCCACTGGTTGCATCAAACCCGTGGCATCATGGTGACTGGTGCGTCCCTCATCTCTTCCCTAGGGTCTATCCAGGCAAGGTTGCACCAAGAGGGACAGGGCTCTCATTAGCATATACTACACCTCACTGTGTTCCAGATTCATGTGTCCCTCCAAATTCATGTGTTACAATCCTCACCCCAGTGTGATAGTACCAGGATGTGGGCCTTTTAGAGGTGATGTGGAGATGGGATGGAACCCGTGTGGGTGGGACAAATGTCCTTATGGATAAATGACCCCAAGGGGATCCGGGAGGACGAGGTGAGAAAGCATCATATATGAACCAAAAATTCGCCCTCAGCAGACTTGATCGTGGGCTCCAGAGTGGTGGGAAATACATTACCGTGGCTCATAAATTACCCAGTCTGTGTGGCCTTGAAGGATCGATGCTGCCTCCTGTGCCACCTTGAGGACCCCTCATGGTATTGTCTCCAGAGCCCCAACTCTGTCTGGAATCTTCTTTTTTATGGCTGCTTAGTTTCTGGTCTGCCTCTCAGCTGGGCAGAGAACCATGCCCAGGCCTGGCTCAGTGCTGTCACATAATGAATGAACAGTGCCTTTGCCACCTTCCTGCAGGCCCAGGGACCATCATCACTGTCCTTACCCTGGATTCCTCACCCGAAGTTGGAGAGAGACAAGAAGATCCCAGCTGGGGCGGGTGGTGTGGCCTATGGCCTTGGATCTGTCCCCAGATGAGCCAATCCCCACCCTTCTGGTAATTTCCTCTCTTGCCCCAGCCAGTACAGGCCTATTCTGTTTCTTTACAGCAAAAGGCCACAGAAAGAAGGCATCCCCTTTGTCATTAAAGAGGCCCAAGCTGAAATGCCACTTGACTGAGACAAACTGGAGGAGGCTCAGTCCACTTTAGGGTTTGAATCTCTTGCAGCTCTGGGGCTCCACAAGGAGCCTCCCGCCATGGGCCTGTAACTCCTGCTGTGCAGCGAGGGGTAGACCAGATGTCCAAGTCCGATGGCAAGGGGATGCCCAGAAATGCTCCCTGGTAGATTTCTGGTCTGCTCATCCATCACCAGAAAAGGAAGAAGCCCCACATGCAGGACCCACATGCACTGTGCTTGGATCTGCCTTCATGCCAGTGGGCCCAGCCCCCAGCCTAGCCAGGCCCATGGCGGCTGTCACTATGTGACCGCTGCCTCCAGCCCAGCTCCTCCAGCACTGGCAACTGGCAGAGATGTTCAAGTGGATCTAAGATGCCCCTAATTGGATTCTTGACAATTTGGAAACTAACGATATGCTCAACTCATCTTTAATTGGTAGAGGGCTGCAGAGATGCTAGCGCAGAAGAGAGCAGGGGCCGGCTCTGACACAGAGCTGTCATTAGTGCTCCTCGGTGGCTCTCGAACAGGGGGATGTGCTCCCCCTAACCTCACTCTCAGCTATGGCTGCAATAGGCCTGCTTTCTCCACTCTGGCCATCGTGGGGGACCTCAGGGCTCTTCCCCCAGGGAAGCCGGTCAGACTCAGACTTGGGCTCTAAGGACTCCTTCCCTCCCTTCCTCCCTCTTTTTCAGCACTGGCCTTGCTGGCGGGGTCTACATATGGGAGGACCCTCATTAAGTGTACGAGTGCGAGGACAGCACTGCTCCCCCTACAGGTTCCAGACCCATGGCAAAACAAAGCAGCAGTGAGAGTGGGGAGTGCCTCATCCATGAGGAACCCGGAGCCATGCCAGTGCAGAGGCAGGGCTGCAAGGCACGCTGGGAGCACAGGGACACGACAGCTCTGCCAGTGACCCTAGCCTGGGTTCCCTTAACCCTGTGCTGGACTCAGCAGGCTTTGCCAAGCCTGCTGCCCACTCTACTTCCAGGGCCACTGTCCCTTGCTCCGCCATCCCTGGCTGTAGGACATCCCAAGACCAGTGGGGGTAGTATGGGCTGTGCTGTGGTGCAGGCAACACCCAACTGTCTGCCTTCTCCACCGTGGACCCCATGTCCCCCGGCTCACTAGCTCCAGGCTCCAGCTCTTCTTTTCCTCCCATCCCACTGATCTCTACTTCTCTGGGATCCCCACACCTTCTGGGACATGTTGCCCCCTCAGATCCTCCCAGCTCTTGCTCACTCTCTCTCACCTTTCACATTAAATCTACCAGCCCCTGCAAGACCCCAAATATCTCCCTGCCCTGCCTGTTTTTGGACCTAGACGCCCCCGAAAACTCCTTGGATTTGGTGTTGCCTGGCACAAAACACCCCACCTTGCTCTTGCTGGTCTCTCACCTCTAAGAGCAGCCCCACCACCCAACCCCAGCCCAGACCAGGATCTCAAAACTTGCTACATCTATCACCCTCCTACCTCTGGCTGTCATCGGATCTGGCTGATGTCACCACACTCCCCAACTGGCCTAGGCCTCCCACCCATTCCCTCGACCACAGGGCTGGACCCCACAGATCTTCCTAGCTGATGTCCCTGGGGGCTCAGCCCTCCCTGGACCAGAGGAGTTCCAGTTGGACAGCTGGTCGTGGCACATAGCCCAAGCAGGTGAGCAGCTAATTTGTTCAATGTGACAACTCCGCCTTGTCCAGAAATCATCATGATGCTGGGAGGACACAGGGCTGGACTTTCTGGAGGGCATTCTTTCCAGTGTGTGAAGGAAACCCATGTTCAGGTAGAGGGACAGGGATGGACGGGGTCAGAGACCAGAAGAGGGAGACTTTATCTGACCCTGGGTCTGCCACACCTCCCCTTGTTCTGCTTCGCTCCCTTCCACAGCAGGCCTGAGGAGGGGTCTTCCCCTCCAGTGTGACCCTTTCAGCCCTGTCTCCTCAATAAGGCCATTGAACTCCTTCCAAAGCTTGCCACTGGCCTGCCTGGCTGACCAGCTAATGCTACTCCCCTGGAATTCCCCAGGGAACAGGAGGTGGGGACTCCTGGCATGGCATTGAAGCCATCCCTATCCCCAGGAGTCTTGCCACATTTGACCTCTGCCCATGCTGTGCTAGAAGCTCTGTAGGAAATTCCTTGTTCTTGCTGCCTCCACTGGGGATGCTTCCCCCAGCACCACCCCTGTGGCTAACTCCCAGCCACCCCCATCCTGCATCCTATCTTGTGTCCCCACCTTGCTAGGTCCTCTGGAGACCTCAACAGGCTATCACATTCAGTGTTGTATTTCCAAGTCCCCTTGCTCTGTGCTAGGCACACAGCAGGTGCTCAATAAATGGTAAAGTTGGTGCAGTCACTCCATTGGGTCTGCTTAGCTGGCTGAGCCTTTAGTCTCCTCAGAACCCGGAGCTTAGCTCTCACCCCATGGCTGGGATTATCAACTGCCCAATAAGACCCTCAAGGACATGGGGCAAGTGAAGATGCCAACAGTGCAAGGTGCCCTGAACCCAAGGTGGAATCAGAGAGTTTATTATTACCACAGTTCATATTTAATTTCTCATCAGAGATTATGTCCAGGTTCTTCTCTACATTGTCATTGTCCCAAATTTCTTCCTCTTCTATTTCTAATTCCTTCTGTTTTGTTAAATGGCTCTGGCTTTGTCCTTAATAAATCTCATTTCATTTTTCTAATTTACTCAGACGAAGTTAGATAGTTTTAATATCATCTAAATTATTAGCTATTCTGTCAGTTTAATGTTATCTACAAATTTTCATCGATGGATTTGCTATCCTGTCCTCCAAAACAGAAGTTGGCATGCTTTGCTGAGGCAGCCTCGCGTCTGTATCAGGGCCAATGTCACCATACACGATGGGCACCTACCCGTGCTACTGCGGCTGCATGTGTTCATGTGTGTGCGTGCACGTGCACACGTGTGTGTGCCCGTGACTGGCTGCGGACTCTCCTGGGTCAGAGGGGCATCTGTACAGCTGGAGTCTGAGCTAGTAAGTGGCGAGAGTAAGAGAGGCACAAACTCTAAAGAGGCAGCGTAACCCCAGCATGCTGGGCTGTGTCAGGTGTGAGGAGGAGCGGGAGAGAAGGAGGAAAAAAGCACTGCTGGGTCCTCTCAAGGGCAGTCATCAAAGCCACAGACAGGGATGGCTGTGTCTGAAACACAGATTAAAATAAATGGGGCAAGCTGGACATGGTAGTGCATACCTGTGATCTCAGTCCTCTGCTGAGGCAGGAAGATCACAAGTTCAAGCCCAGCTTTGGCAATTTAGGGGGACTCTGTCTCAAAATAAACAGTAAAAAGGACTAGGTATAAGCTCAGTGCAAACACACCAGTCAATTACCAATACTAAAAGAAAGAGAAAGAAGGAAAGAAAGGATAAAAGGAAAGAAGGAAGGAAGAAGGAAGGAAGGAAGGAAGGAAGGAAGGAAGGAAGGGGGAGAGAGAGAGAGAAGGAAAGAAAAGCACACCTGTAATTCTAACACTTGGGAAACTGAGGCAGGAGGATTGCTACAAGTTCCAGGCCAGCCTAGGCTACACAGCCAGTTCAAGACCAGCCTGAACTATATAGTAAGACTCTGTCTTGAGAAGGAGGAAGAGGAAAGGAAGAGGAAGAAGAGGAAGAGGAGAAGGAAAAAGAAGGGGAAGAAGAAAAGTGGGGAGGTGCATGGATAAGGGATAGTTAAGCAGCAGAAATCCTGACCACACATCTGTGGAGGTCCTGCCTGTCCAGGCCAAGCCGGCCTCTCAGGGACAGCTGGTTTCAGGTGATGAAAAGGAATTTATCATCATCATCATCATCATCATTATTATTGTTATCATCATCATCATTATTGTTATTACTTTGAGACAGCATTTTGCTATATTGCCCAGGCTGGCCTAGAACTTCTAGACTCAAGGAATTCTCCTGCTTAAATCCCCAACAACTGGGGTGACAGGTAGGAACTCACTATTTTAAAAAACTAACATTTATTAAGCATCTAGCCGGAGCCAGGTACTGTTTTAAACATTTTTCAGAAACAGGTTAATATTTTCCAGAAAATAACCAATCCTCTTAACAACCCCATGAAGCTGTCATTTCTTGACAGCTTTACAAAGATATAATTCACCTCCACATGACCTGCCCTCTTTCAGGGCACAGGCCCACATATTCAGTAGAATCCCACATCTGTGCATCTATTGCCATGGTCAGTTTTAGAAAATTTTCATCGGCAAGAAAAAGACACCCCATATCCCTCAGTGGCTGGTCCCCCAACCTATTTCCCATCTCCAGGGATTTGCCTGCTGAAGCTATTTCATATCAGCTGTATTAGTCAGCTTTCCCATGGTCAGACACGACACCTTATACCACAGTTTATAGGCGGAAAGGTCTAACTTGACTCACAGTTTCAGGGGACACAGTCCATGGTTAACCGGTTCCAAGGCAGAAATAGCATAGCGGAAGGGCGTAACAGCAGAAGATGCTCAGTTCATGATAACTGGGGGTCAGAGTGGAGGAACAGCACCAAAGAGAAAAGAGTGAGAGGCCAGAGATAGTGCCACGTGGACACACCCAGAGGTGTGGTCCACCAATCACCCAGAACGTTTCTTAAGCCAATCAGGTTAACTGTTGCATCAGCAGATTCATGCAATACACAATAGGTGGCCTTTTGTGTCTGGTTTTTTTTTTAATTAATTTTATTGCAGAGAAATTAAAAAGAACCAAACCAATTCCAAAACTGAAAAACACAAATTGAAAAGTGATTTGTCTGGGGAGATGTCTCAAAAGCAGACTCTAAATTGAAGATGGGTCACTGTCGTGTATCAGTCTTTTTATTCCTACATCACTTTGGGCTCTGAAACACACCAACCTTCCTCATTTCTTCAAACTCTTTCATGGAATCATGATTTCCATAGGAATCTGTACATGCCTTCTTTCTTGGCTCAGCCACACCAAACTTACAGAGAGCTGTAACCCCCAGGGAGACAGTGAATGCTCCAACAATATGAATCCGCAGACGCCTGGCCAGAAGACCCTCATCTGAGGTTTTGCCACTGTGCTGGAACTCGAGGTAGTCACTGTCCTTGACACGAACCAGCATCCTTTCCAGTCATTGGAGAAAAGAAACTTTGTGTCTGGTTCTTTAACTCAGCTTCAGGGCTTGTCCCTGCTGTCACCCCGTATCCCTACTTCACTCCTTTGTATCGTTTTTTGTTTTGGTTTTGGAGACAAGGCCTCACCGTGTAGTTCAAGACTGCCTTGAACTCATTACATTGCCCCAACTGGCCTCGAACTCTCAGTGATTCTCCTGCCTCAGCCTAGAGTTGTAGGATTATAGGGTTGTGCTATTCTTTTCTATTGTTGAGTAGCATACCAGTGCGGCACCCTTTTCCGTCCATGCCGCGTCCTAGTCCATCCACGCCTTGCATGGGTGGAGGAGAGTGCTTTGAGGAATCGCTTCTCCAGGAAAAGGACGCCGCATGTGGGAATGGGGCGTGGGGATCTTGGGATGTTTTGTACTGATAATTGTAATTTGTTAAATTCCTATATATATATTTCCATGTAATACTCAATATGAAATCGAAAATAGAAACTCCAGAGGAGTTACTAGAGACCCTCTAGATAACCCCTTTGTGAAAGCTAATTGTGAAATTTTACCTTCTGTGAGTAGTATGAGAGAGTTTATACAAAAGCTTCAAATGAGAGAGCTCATGGAGAAAGATTTACAAAATTCCTGT
>PVLA01000986.1:0-43373 GCA_004027455.1 Hydrochoerus hydrochaeris
GACCCACAGATCTTCCTAAGAGGGGATTCCCCTATCTAGTTCTCAGTCATAGCTGCAGACCTCAGACACGGGATTGGCCCAGCCACCACCCCTTCCTGCAAAAAGACAGTGACACCAGCATTCTGACAGTGTGTGGCTGGGAGTTCAGAGAACCTGCGGAATGACGGGGAGCCCTGCCTACCCTCACAGCCCATCCCTCTCCCCGCAACCTCTGCTACCACTTCAGCCTGCACTGCCAAGAGTGGACCGGCCCTGCACTCCGCGGTGAAGCCGAGCTATCCCGCCCTTCAGGCACCTTTGTTCTCAAGCTTTGCCTTTGTCGCTGGCCCTGACTTGCCAAGCCAGCCCAGCACCTTGCCCCTTGCCTGGCTGGTCCCTCTCCTCGCCATGACCCCTCCCATGGGCTTTGGCTCCCCATGAGACCAGACCCCAGCATGGGACAGGGGTGGGACCCCTCTGCCCACCCCACCCCAGCCAGGCAGCCCAGCCTCCCTCTCCTGCCCACACCCCCTCACTTATCCCAACCCCCTCGCCCTGTCCCTCCTCCCCCTGCCCCTGCCTCTGCTCTCCGCCTGGCCCCTCACCTCCTCGCCCCCTCCCCATTTCCTCCTCCCTCTTCTCCTGGCCCTTCAGTCCCAGGAGTCAGGCTTTATCCCTTGGCAGCGGGAGCACACTGCCCGCCCTCCCTTCTCTTGTGTCTCATCCTCTGCCTTCTCTCTTCCCCCTCCAGCCTCCACTCCTTCGCCGGCTCACTCACCCTCTCCCTCTCTGCTGCCCCCCTCTTCCTCCCCCACCTCTTTGTTTCAGCTGAGAACCGGCTTCCCGGGACAGTTCCCACACTGCAGTGCCTCTGGTGAGGAGACAGCGAAGGCTGAGGTGAGCTCCGGGGATGCAGGGACCCCGGCACGGGGCAGCCGGAGCCCCGGGGGCGGGCAGGTGGGGAGAGTGGATGGTCCAAGCCAGACCGCTTCTCTGCCCCCGGAACACAATGGGGCACAGAGTGGCAGCCGCAGGTGCCCCAGTGGTCAGCAAGACCTAGGGTGGAGGGACAAGGCTGGCCGGGAGTTGGCAGGCTGACCCTGCCCTTGTGTCTGGTTTCTGTGGGTGGCCCAAGGCTGTGGGGGACGGGGGGGGGGTGAATAGAACAGCCCACCCCTGAAGGTCTGAGTGTCTGCCCAGTCCTGGCACCCAGGGTTGAATCCTGCCCCAGCTGAGCTGTAGTTACTGGTTACCTCATGGCAGTAGAGATACTGGTCCAAGGGGGTGTGACCCCAAGTGCCTGTCCCTGGCAGGGGTTTGGCTGCCAATTGGAATGTGCAAGGGTGGGGGTGTGGAGGAAAGTCTTTTCTCCTGACACAGGCTTGCAGGTTTCCTTCCAAGCCCCAAACTCCAATAACGCCCCTTCTAGGGGTCTCTTAGTAGCTCCCCCCAGACAAGGTTCACAGGACAGCACTACCCGTAGTTGGTAACAGGAGGCTTTCAGGCCAGAGCCCAGATGTTCCCACATGCAGTTTCCTGGATCTGGACTGGACCGTAAGGCAGGGGGGCTCCTTGGGCAGAAACAGGGTGGGGGAGGAGGAATAGGTGGAAGCTGAGCTCCACAAGTGCACTTGCTGGAACAGCCCAGAACCACCAGGAGATCCAAGAACCTAAAGCAAGGCAGGGATGGGATTGCACTGAGGTACAGAAACTATGGCGGCTCCACCCCCTTTTCAACTGGAGCTGGGGTGGAGGCAAGGCTGGCTGAGACCAGGACTCAGGAGCCCTCATGGCTTCAAGAGCTCTGCTACCTTCCCAGCCAGAAAACGGCTGGGAGTGTGGGGACACTAGGGGAGACCCTCCCTGTGGGTATGACCCCACAAGGTGGCGCTGCAAAGGGTTGTGGTTGCTCTGAGGACTGGGCAGCTGAGACAGGCTTCCGGGAACTGACCTCTCCCCCCAGGCCAGAACCCCTTCACTGGAGCACAACAGCAGCCACCCCGCCTCTCCACCCCCAGTCCCCCTGGTGCAGCATCACACAGAGAGCTCAGCAAGCGCTAACGTGCAGAGCCAAATGTCCAGCCCGGGCGCAGCCATCCAGCCACTGTGGGCCAGCCTAAGCCAGGGGAGTGAATGAGGAAGGCATCAGAACTGGCTCTAGTGCTAACCTGGGAAGGGTCCAAGCAGCAGACAGCCCTGACGCGGGGAGAAAAGCCACCCCTCTAGGGTTGGGCACAGCTACTACAGCACTACTGTTTCACCTAACACAACAGCCACCTCAGTCTTGACTTCCCGACACCCGGCGGGTGTCAGTATCCCCAAGCCCGCGCGCACACCAAACCCTCTCAGCTAGGGATTCTCATCCTGGGGGCAGTACCCCATCTCTCCAGTCTGAACCTCATAATGTCCCTCACACAGGATTCAGACCCAGAGCAAGACAGGCTGCCCTATTTTCCCCAGGCGTGAGGTGGAGCTCTTCCAGGCCGGATCAGTTTATTCCAACTCCAGTGACAACACCCCTTCATCCCCAACTGCTGCGACTCTAGCAGGCACCCTCCTGGCCATTAGAGACTAAAGTACCCTCTATGGGCCATTGTAGAGCGCTTGCCTAGCATGTACAAGGTCCTGGCTCATTCTCTAGCGCTGGAAAGAAAAAAAAAATCAGGAAAAATATTCCCTGGTTGCATAAGCCAGTGCCAGAGGACAGTAAGTTGCTTGCTCAGCCTCAGCAAACACTGACACCCAGCTGGCTGTAACCCTGGCACTGGCAACAAGGCAGCCTCCCTGAGCCAAGAGTTCCCTACAATTCTCCTTGAAGACACCAATACCTCTCCTTTCTTTCCCTTTTTCCCTGAGCTTCCCACATACACAGAGCTTGCGCAGAGAACCACCTGTTACAGATAGCTCTACAAATCAAAGGGCAGTACATGTTGTTCTCATTAGCCAGAGGAGAAAACTAAGGCTGGGAGAAAGGGAAGTGGCAGGACCAGGACAAGGACCTAAGACCTTACTACCACTCCAGTACTCCTTGCAGGCCACTTAACTAACTGCCAGCTCATCAAGATCCTACACGAGTGTGGAGTCTCCTTAAAATACCCACCAGATGCTCTGTCTATCCTCAAGCTCCCAGTGGCATTCCCAGAACAGAAGGCTGTCACCTCTAAGGATATTTGAGCCAGGGCTACCAGCCTTGGTTCCAAAGTGCACATCTAAAAGGACACTCAGCCTGGCTGAAGGCTGTGGGGCTGAGGGTCTAGAGGGGAAGTACAGAGCGTCCTTGGAGCACTGTAGTATACATCTGTCCACCCCAGACGCTCACATGATCTCACCCCACACTGTTGTTGAGCAGTTCCTTTAGAAATGGCTCACAGTTAAATATATTCCAGGTTCTTCTTGCCTCAAACAAAGAATTAGACAAGATAAAAACAGTTGCAAAAGCTTATTTGAAAATTCAGAGGTGACAGGGCGAGAGAAAAACTAATTCTGTAGAGGAAACTTAGACTGGACCAAGAAAGGAAAGGACAAAAGCAAAAATAAAGTGCACTGTGCATCTGAGGCAGAGTGGGCCACCCTGAGGAGTCACAATAGTGGGCTCCTCGTGGTGTCTGTGTCTCACATGACATGCACATCTCAGGGGAACCAAGAGAAATTACACACACAGGCTCCTGGGAAGTACTTGGCGCTGTCCTAATATCTTGAGATTTTTGTTTGTTTTTGTTTTGTTTTGTTTTTTATCAGTACCGGGGATTGAACTCACAACCACATGCTTGCAAGGCAGCGCTTATGCCGCTGAGCTAAATCCCCAGCCCCTGTCCTAATATCTTGTAATTGACAGGTCCCACTTATTTCCCCAGCCAGCTGGGCCACACCCTAGCCCTATATCACCACCCCCACAGTAAGGAAGTTACCCTCAGCCTCAAGTCCTGAGACACCTTAATGACATCATTCCCTGACAAAATCTTCATGAGACTTGCTACTGCTATCGGCACGAGGTTAACCGACTCGTGGCAGGAACACACATTCCTTTGCTAACCAGGCTCTGCCAGCCTATAGGGGCCCCTTGACGAAGGCCTGCTCAGTGACTGGTCATGGGCGGCACCACACAGACAGACAGACTGACAGGCACACACACACACACAGATGCACACACACCTACACATGTACCCATGCCCACACACACAGAAGTGCATAAGGCTTCAAACACACACCTTTAGGTAGAAACCCACCATTCTATTGCATATGGTTTCCCACAAAATCAATATGGAACTTCCCATGCAAGCTAAGCGGAGACCAACTAATCTGCTTCTTGGGTCTCTGGGGAAGCCAAGTATGGTCATGTGACCATCTCCCAGCACTTGCGGGCAAAAGTGTATCTTCTAGCTCTGGGTGAGCCCCAGAAAGCCTGCACACTTGAACGTGGCAGAAGAGGAAAAGGCAAGTTCAAACCAGGTTCTCATCCTGGATCTGTGGCTGGCTTGCTGTGCAGCCCACAAGCCACCTCTGTTTCTCCAGCTGTAAGACAAAGTAGTTTGGGTAAGTTACCCCAGAGGGCTCTCTGCTGCTCAGCTCATGTGAAGCGCAGAGAATGGAGGCCTACGAAGGCTGAAGCAGGCATGGGGTCTGGGCATCTCTGTGGCCACAGACTCTAGATTCAGGGTTCAGTGATGAAGTGGGTATAAGGCAGAAGAAATCTGAGCCGAGACAAAAGCCAAAAGCAAAATGAGGGGAGGACCTTAGTGATTCATAATTTACGTTTACGGAGCAAATAATTATTGAGTACTCACAGTGCAGGGATTTATCTATCATTTACCTAGACCAACAAATACTTATCTCTGGGTGTCAGAGTAAGCAAATGTAATGGGTTAAGCACACAAATCATACACCTCAGGGGCCCAATTTAGGCCCCATACAAACTCAACTATAGGAAAGGGCCCAAGGTAGACAGGAAGAAGCCTCCAGCAAGACTCCTCACACGTACAAAGCCCTCAGCAGCTATGGAGGCACCCACGTGCTCCCACAGCAGCCTAGCATGCCCGCCTACTCACAGATGCCCTCCCTATGCCAACACCAGTACCCTATGCTCTCCCAACCACATACACACTGAAAGCAGCCCTCCTGCCCTGCCCTTTCTGCAACTTGGCACCCTGTGCTAATGAACTCCCGAGGATGAGGGCTGAGGTTGGGAGGGCACATCTCGAGCAGACAGAACACCATTGATATATGAAAACCTCCTGAGCTTCTGATCAAGGTCAGCAGGACAGAAAGAAAAGAAATGGCACAAACTCTCCCCTTTGTTAAACCTCCTTGGTCCTAAGCCCAGTTCGTCTTACTCTCCTCTCTCCTGATCCCCACAGCTTGCATTGCATGAACCAAGTCCCCAAGTCATGAACCCCTGCTAACTAGGCAGTGCAGAACCAAAGTGGGGAAAGGAAGATCCTCCCAGGAAGGCACACCAGCCCTGGTCTAGAGGGAGGCCAGGACCACAGGAGCAGCCTCAGGCCTCGCTGTTCTCTATGGCTTTTTATTCCTATGTGATTCTACTGCTCACTCATATAGGGATTGGAGCCGTGGCGCACGGCGAGGATAGTCAGCGGAGGGCTCTGACACTGAACGAGAGGACCTAAAGAGAGCTGGCACCTTCTTTTCCTAACCGAGTCTACCAGCCAGCCCAAGGGAGCATTCTCTGCTACTCTCCTCAGCTGCTGCTTCTCTCTACCTCTAATGGAAGGAGCCATGGGACCCTTCATTGCTCTGAAGCATCACATTGTCACAATGCTTGGAGACCCCACTGAGGGGCTGGCACCAGCTCTGAACTGTGTCTGAGTTGGCTGAAGGACCTGGGGGTGTTCAGCCTAGGAGAATGGAGCTGGCAACCAGAAAACAAGGTCTAGTATCTTGTGGGCTAGAGAAGCTCCTGGATAAACAGATGGCTAGGAAGTGTGGCAGGGCTGCCCAAATACAGAAGGGCTATCCTTGGTGGAAGGTGGTGAACATTCACCCAACAAAGCACATAGGAAGTTGGGACTATGCCAAGGATGCAACTGGGAGTTGCTGGTGGCAGGGTCAGGTCGTGGTAATCTTCAGATCTGTCCCTGCTCACCCACATTGAGGCTGCTGGGAACTAGGTTCCAAAGTGACAAACATAGCCTCCCATTTATATTAAACAAGTCAGTGTGCCCAGCAGAGGGGCACAGGAAATTCCTGTTGGGTTCTGGCACTGTGTCTACAGCCAGGCTACACTCCCCTCCCAAGAAGCTCCCTGCAAGTCTCGGCACCAAGGAAAGAGGCACAGAAAACCCACAGTGTGGTCCTTTTTATTTCCAGTCTTTCTAGCTTTATTCCACAGAAGAAACAGACTAAAGGGCTGGTCCAGGAGACTGTGTAGGGGAGAACTGGGACAGTGAACTGGCCAAAAGGCTTGTCCTGATGTTCCGGGCTGCCTGCTGCCATGACAGAGAGCAGAGGAGGCAGGAAGCTCCCGTCTACAGACCTCATTGTGAGGAATGAACACAGAGCAGAGAGGTAGGAGATAAGAGGGCCAATCAAGCAGCCAGGGCTAGGGAGGGGGGAGCCCTAAAGCACAAGGTCCTGGGGACCCATTCTGTTCTTCCTGGCCTTTTCCATCACTGAGGCCGCAGCAACAGGAGGTGGGCATCCATGACATTGGTACCTGTCAGCCCTGTATATAACAGGTGTGTTCCACCATGGAAGCGGCAGAAGAAGGTATTCGAGTCATTGCGTGCTAGGAAAGTGGTCACATCCAGCCCCTCAGCAGCAGCCTGGCTGGTAAGCTCAGGCATAACCCAAGCCCCAGCAGCACTGGTGGGCCCATCCTGCCCATCAGTGCCACCACTCAAAAATAGTACATCAACAGGTCCCAGTGGCCATCTTGCAAGCTCTGCTCCAACACGCAGGGCCAGTTCTTGGTTCCGGCCACCCTTGCCTGAGCCCTGCAGCTGCACTGTGGGCTCCCCACCAGCCAGCAGGCAGACTGGGCTCTTAGCCTCCGCTACAGCCTCCAGAACCTCCTCCAGCTGCAGGTCTGAGAGCTGGAGTTTGACTGCAAGCTCACGAAGTTTTGCACTCTCTTCCACAGAGGTCCCAGCTGTGGATGGGATAAGGTGGGCTCCAGCCACACGGGCTAGCATCCCATAGAACTGAGCCACACTCTTCACATCGCCCTGTATGGCTGCGCTCAGCACCACAGCCCGGTAGCCTAGCAGCTGGGCCTGCTTCTGAGCTTCTGCCAGTGCCAGTGTGTTAGAGCCAATGATCACATTGAGGACGTGACCACAGGTGTGTGGCCCTCGGGGATCAGAGTCAGCCTGGGCGAGCACAGTCTTTACAGAACGTGGCAGGGCAGCGCGAAGTCCATAGCGATTGAGGATGTTCAGACAATCTTGCACGTTGTGGGTGTTGGCCACAGTGGGGCCGCTGGCAATCACATCCACAGGGTCCCCAACCACATCTGACAGGATCAGGCTCACCACCTGAGAAGGGCCACAGCACAAGCCTCAATCTCACCTTCTCCTTGCACCAGAGCCCACAAGGACAAACTGCACCCCAGATTTTGCTACCTAGTGCATTTCCTCTTGGCTCATTTCTTTTTCTCTTCCTTCGCCTCCCCTTCCTCCTTCTCCTTCTTTTAAAATATTAGGAATTGAACCTTAAGCTACATTTCCAGCCCTTTTTTGTATTTTATTTTAAGACAGGGTCTCACTAAGTCACTAAGTTGCCCAGGCTGGGCTCAAACTTGAGATTCTCTTGCCTCAGCCTCCCAGAGTACTGGGATTACAGGGATGTGTCACCATTTCCAGACTCCCTGGCTACTTTTAACAACTCTCAGGTAGGCCTCCAGAACACCTAGCCCTGAGCACACCCTTCCCCTTCCCTGGGACCCCTTCTAGGGACATCCCCTAACCTGGCCATGTGACTCCCACACCAAGTCCCTGCTGATTTGTATGCTGATCCTACTTTGATCTTCCTGTCATATGTGGGGAGCCCAGTGCTGCCTGAGGAAGAAGCAACTCACACACCTGGGCAGGATAGGCAGCCTGAGCCAGCCCTCCACCCTTGAGCTGGGACAGGGCCTTTCGGATGGCATTCAGCTCCTGGATGGTGGCTCCTCGGGCTGCCAGCAGCTTGGTGAGCATCTGTTTCTCCTCCAGTGTGACAGGTGGGATGGGGGCAGGCAACAGAGCTGAGCCCCCACCTGCACAGTCAGTAGGGCGTCAGACAGAGGAGATATCCCAACCCAAGGAACCAGGGAGCAGCAGACAGGCCTGTGAAGGAAGTGAGCTGGGAGAGTGGGATTAGAGTGCCCCTGTCTGGACATGTAGTGAGTGTGCACACAGTCACTATGCCTGAGCCACCAGAGTCCCCTGCCATGGGACACCCCAGAGGTCCCTGCCAGCACTGAAAGAGCTAACAATCCCTGAAGCGCCTGAAACATGGCAAAGAGGAGAGAAAAAAGCAGAAGACCATCATCCCCATGAGGACTGGAGACCAGGTTCCAACCATGGGTGACAGTGGTACAGACAGCAACATGAAGAGCAATATTTCCCATGGATTCTACTAAGGTGCCAGTCCTGCCTTGAATGCCTGTGTGACGTGCACCTTCCTCTTGTGCCCTCTTGGCATTGCCCAACATGGTCAGTTTGTGGGAGAGCACCCACAGCTGAGGGGGAAGCAATGACTTCCCAAAGCCACCCAGGAGACAGCATCCAGGCTCCTCCCTGCCTCACTTGCTCCCAACATCACCCTGTGACTCTGGGGGTAAGATCAGTTTCTCAAAGGCCTGGTATGTGGAACACACCCCTGCCATCTGTCCTGAGCCAGTATGGCACCCGCACCTGAGATAAGCACAAGCAGCAGGTCGTCAGCTGTGAGACCCTCAGCCAAGTGCTGGATGGCCAGCGCAGCCCGCAGTGCATCACGATCTGGTAAGTTGTCCTCTGCACCTTCAAATACCTTGACACGGCTGTGTGGCTTGAGCAACATCTCCCTGAAGAGGGAGGAAACAGAAAGAAATCAGGTGGGGTCCTCTCCTCCCACCTTATTTCTTGGCTTTCTATGTGAAGGGGGCATAAATGAGGATGCCCCTTGAACTCCTTCCTGGGGCTAGACCAGACCAAGGAGGCAAGGGAAGCTGATGAGGAAAGAATAATCCAGGACAGTAGGGAGCAGCCCGCCATGGTTCCTTACTGTTTGCCAGCACGCTCCATGGCAGCACAGATCCCCTTGGGAATGCTGATCACACCCTGCACGAGATGATGGCCCAGTAGCTTCTCCACTGCAGCTGCCATGCCCAGCACAGCCTTGCCAAAGCCCACAAGGTACAGGTTTTGCTGCAGCTGGAAGGTCCGGTCCCGCACATTCAGCTGTCTGCCATCTGGATCCAAGGACAGTGCCCTGTGCAGCATGGGGCCTGGCTGCACAGCACCTACAGCACTTTCAAACAGCAGTCTTGCCTGCTCTGACAAGGCCATGCCACTGGCCATCCGGGCCACTGGGGGTCCCCAGAAGAGTGAACGTGAGGGGACTCGTACCAGACAGGTCAGGGCTAAAGCCATGCCCCTCTGCTCTCAGCATCACCTTGTACTCATGGCTGCCTAGGGTGAAAAAAACACAAGTGAAGCCAGGGACAGAATGCCCCCTATGGGCACCCCTCCAAGGGCTCAGGGCTGGTAGACCCTATGGTTGCCACTGCAAAAATAAACCATCTAATAATCTGAGTAGACTTCCTGAAGCACACGCTACCTGATCTCACGCCAGTCCTTGGAACCCAGTCCCACCACCTAGCAAGTCCTTCTCTTCTGCAGATCACACACTGGGCTTCTGGATACTCATGCCCCAAGTCCAAAGTTCCTGGCCCATCCTCCTAAGTCACCCCTTTGGCTGAGAGTTAATCATTTACAAAAGAAGCAATTCCCACCAGTGAGCTCTGGCTCCAACCCTTTTCTATCTCTTGTTCTTCTTAGCTTCACCAAGAGCAATGCCCTTTTTGGCACTCATGCCTTGCCTCTTTACCACTTCTGCTGCCAGGAGGCTGTTGATTGTCCCATCAGTTAATCTCAAACTCACTCACCTCCAGTCTTCTCTTTCATTAGCTCCTGGGACTGGGCTAGGAAGCCTGGGAATGCTGGGTCTTTATGACAAGGGTACAGGCTCATCAGCAGGGGACACAACCTGAGGAATCCCAGCTCTTAGTCCGGCAAGAGTTCCAGGTACAAATCTGGTGTAGCAACTGAGTAAGACAGCTCACATCTAAAATTCCAGCACTTTAAGAAGATGAGGCAGGAGGTGCACAAGTTTGACGCCAGCCTGGCCAAAGAAAAGATTCAGTGAGATCCTGTATCAAAATAAAAAATAAAGCCAGGTGTGGTGGCGCAGGCCTGTAATCCCAGCACTCGGAAGGCTGAGGCAGGATTGTTGCAAGTCTGAGACCAGCCTGAGCTACAAAGTGAGCTCAAGGCCAGCCTGAACTGCATAGTAAGACCATGTCTCAAAAAGACTAAATAAACACAAAAAATAAAAGAGGGTTTTGGGATTGTAGCTCCATGCAAAGGCCTTGGGTTCAATCCCCAGTCCCACAAAATAAATAAAAATCAGAAATACCAGCAAAAATTGTCCCATGGAGGAACTCAGGGAAGTCCCCAAGCACTTCATGAGGCCATATGTTAGGGGGCCCAATCTACAGTACAGAAAAAGGTGCCCTTGTACCCACTTAGCTAGCCAGATCCGATCCTGCCAATAACACCCCTTCTGGCTCTGAAACAGCAAAATAAATCCTGAGTTATACCACACAAAGTGCTGTAAGCCCAGTGGCTAGAATAGGCAAAGGCCAGGATTCTCTAACTTAGCCCAAATAGTCATTTTCTTCACTGGGCAGAGTGAAAGCTAGAGAAGACTCAGGGTGAAGGTCAGGAAGCTCTACATCTAGAGACAATAAAAGTGGGGGGGGGCTCTTTTGTAAGACACCTACTGTTAGGTTTTGTTTTCAGGACTGAACTGAGAGCCTTGTATATGCTAAGGTTGCACTCTACCACTGAGCTACACACCAGCCCCTAAAAGGACATCTACTCTAATAAATGCCTCCCATGAATGTTGTAAACTAACTATAGCAGCAAGTGTGGATACAGCAGGAAAAAAAGACTCAGAATTGGGTTTCCAGCTTTACCACAGGTTCTCTGAGTGCCTCTATTTCTCTGACACTCAAATGCAAAAAAAAAAAAAAACTGGGACATGAGGCTGAGGTGTGACTCAGTGATAAGCACAATTACCTAGCATGCTTGAGGCCCTGGATCACTCTCCAGCATGATGATGATGAGGAGGAGGAGGAGGAGGAGGAGGAGGAGAAGAAGCAGCAGCAGCAGCCAGGTTTGATGCCTGTAATCCCAGCACCTCAGGGAACGCAGGTAGGAGGATCACCAATTTGAACCCAGGCTCAACGTAGGTGTTCGTGGAGATCGGCTCACAATAAAATATAAAAAAGGTCTAGGAATGTAACTCAGTGGTCTCAGAGTTCAACCCTAAGCAATATCAAAAAGAAACAAAGACTCAGCCTTTGACATTCTCAGGCTTTCTGATGCTGTCCGCTGTAACATAGAGAATCCTGAACACTACTTTGTCAGTTACACGAATAACATGGCAGCTTCCAGACCCTGGCCATTTTACCAGCCTTGTTCTCAGACTTCCTATAAAATACCAGCCATGCCTGACTCCTGTTGTGACAGGGAACACAGAGGCCACTGCCATGGAAACTGAAACGTGCCCACTTTGGCCAGGGGGATCCATGGAGCTTTCCCTTTAGGTTTGGAGCTAAAAGCATTCTTGTACCTAAATCATTTGATGTTCACAGCCTGAGCAAACTCTGTACATGCTTCTCTGACAAAGGCCTACAGGAGTCCAACTCTGCTATTAGATCCCAGAGTTCAGGACAGAAGAAAGCCCAAGGCTAAGAATACCAAGTAAAATACATAAAAGTTCAGTTCGATTTGAATTGCAGATAAGTTAAATTTTAATGTGAATATGTCCCATACGATATTTGAGATATACTTAAGAATTATTTATTTCTTATCTACAATTCAAATTGAACTCACATCTTGCACCTTTCACTTACAAATCTGCCGACTCTAGAAAAGGTCCAACGTTAAATAAATAAATAAGGCCAAAATACCTAGAAGCCCAGGCCTGGCTCCTCCCCTGCATCCAGGGCGCTGACGCCACTTCCGCTTTTCACCTGCCTTTGTATGACCCGGAAGTGACAGTATCCTGTGTCCTCGGAAGGGAAAAGGCTGCCGCGTAATGCTGAGACGGGAGAAATAAGGGCCCACATCCCCCGAGCCCGCTAGAGAGAGAGATTGCTCCAGAGAGCCGCACGGACGCGCGCGAGGCACACTTACTGCCCTGCGGCTTTTGGCCCAGACTTCAAGGGAGTGCACCGGAAGTGGCGGGAAGGCGTCCGGAAGTGGAATTGGACGGGGTGGGGCGCCAGGGCGGAAGATGCTGCAGTTACCGCCCACGGTTCCTGTTGACCCTCCCGAGACCTGGTAGGAGTCTCCCTCAACCGTCTCTCCTGTGGATTCTCAGTGGCTTGCAATAATCCTGCCCCTTCTCACCGGATTGTCTTGATCCTACCCTTTTTTTTATCCTGTAGAGTCAATCGTTAAATACATTCCGGAGCGCCCACTAGCTGCTGCCGGTGGACATGCGACTGAACAAAAGAATTGAGAGCCACTGTCCCCTCACAAGAAATATATTAAACCATCCTCACTTTTGCTGTAATCCAACAACTCATTGGTATTTCCTTCTCCTTCATAGCCCACCTCAGCAAGAGATTCCTGATCCATGATCCTTGTAATCGTGCGCTGTTTCTCAGAAATGAAGGTGGACGTCGTAATTACACCTGCTGTCACCCTGTCCCGCCTTGAGGAAAGCTTAATTCATAAATCCTGGCCAGATTCCAAAACCACAAGAGAAGGGTTTTTACTAATGGAGATGAAGAAAGGTCAGAGACCCTAACAATCTCATTAAAGCATCTCCCTACTTGCTGGCTTTGGCGGTGACCACCATCTCTCCATAGGTCTCTTAAAGTAATCTCTGTTCTTGTCATGAATTCTCCCTACACATGCATACACACACACACACACACACCCCTCTCCCCAGCTAGACTTTTAACAACTCTTTATTGTTAAAATAGAGAACATTTTATTTCCTCTGCCAAATGATTCTCTACCTAAAGGTGACCAAAATAGTCACCTTTAGAAAGATTTCTCCTTTTTAATGTTGGGTACAATGTAAATACTTAAAATTTCACACTTTTTCCTTTTTTCTAAGCTAACTTTAACCATTCATGCATGTATTCATTCTTCCGTTGTTCAACAGACATTTCCTTTGTGCCGGGCCTTGAACTTATGGTGATCCTCCTGCCTTAACCTCCTGAGTGCTGGGATTGTAAGTGTGTGCCACCATGCCTGGCTCAAACTAATTTTAAAAAGAGTCAAGGATGTAGCCTTGGTGGTAGAGTGCCTGCCTACCATGAGCAACGCTATATCCATCAGAAAATATCCATCAGAAAAAGGGAGGAAGGAAAACCAATATTAATATTAAAAATATGATCTAGGCATGGTGGTCTACGTGGGTAATCCCATAGAAGGTTGAAGAAGGAAGATCACAAATTGGAGTCCAGTCTGGGCTATATAGAAGGTTAAAGGCCAGCCTGAACTACATTTAGAGACCTTGTCTGTAAAACAAAAAATAAAACAAAAACCTAATAGGTTAGGCACAGTGGCACATGTCCCTAATCTCATCTACTCAGGCAGCTGAGACCATGAGTTCAATCCCCAGTACTGCAATAAGAAGAAGAAGAAAAAGAATAAGGCTACATGCATATTACTTTTTTGAGATGCTAGGCTATGAGTAAAAAAATGTTGAAAAGGTTATTTGCTTACCTATAGAACATGAGCTTCCCATTATTCAAGCTAGCTAAAAGGAAGAAGGCAATGGAGGTAAGGAAGGGTTTACAGAATTGATTCATTCTAGTTAAACCTTAATTTAAATGTTTCCTTTTATAGCAAAGAAGTAGGCTGTTCAGGTGATGTTTGGCAATTAATGACCAAGGGGAGGTAGCAATAGCAGCACTCATCTCCACTAATAAGGAGGAATCACAGGAATCCCTATAACTCTAAATCTCCCCTCCCCAAGCTCAAGGAATCATCAGGGAGAATGACTGATGCAAATTTGGAAGAATAGGCTTTTGATCTGAAACTCCACTATATAAATCCTATTTGTTATGAAAACTGATCACAGTTAATGCTCAGCTATTTGCGTTTTCAGAACCCTGAAGAGACTGAGGGAAAGGCCATTCCCCCCAAAGTACCCACTTTTCTATTGACGTTTGTCCTATCATCCTCCATCCTCAATTAACGAAAACTAGAAGTCATTGTTGATAAATGTTCACTAAACAAGTCAAGTTCTCTTCAGTCACATGGGAGAATTACACTTTCTAGACCCTTGTGATTGAGTGGAGTCATGTGACTCTCTCCAATGAGTTGTAAGTAGAAGTAATGAGGGTCATTTCTGAGTACAGTACTTCATTGGCCATATGAGAAGTTCCAAAGCATTTTTTCTGTTTGCAGCATCTTCTCTGCCAACTTGAGACCTTGAGTGACGCTGATGGGAAGGGCCACTCTGCCAACCTACAATGGACATGTGTCCAAGTGGACAATAAATATTTTAAAGTTTAAGTCACTAAGATGTGGGAGTTAGTGTTACTATACCACAATTTAACCTATTCTGGTTGACACCTGCACTTTATCTTTGAATTTTAGTTAAAATACCAGAAATTCGAGCCTGTATCTTAGAAGCTTGATCAACACTTTTATTAATGTCGGGTCATCCACAAAGTATTTATTATCCTCCTTGATATTCCTGTTGCTAGATGTACCAGCACACTTCAGGTCATACACTGTAAATTCCTGTAGTTCTTTCACAAATTTTTTGACAATAGTGAGGAAATCAAGAATGCTGTACTATGTATTCACAAACTCCAGAAAGCCTGGTACACTAATACCAGGAAGCATAAATACAAAGAAGAGCCAAGTGTGGCAGTGCATGCCTATAATGGCAGCACTCAGAAGGCCAAGGTAGGAATTCAAGACCAGCCTGGGATATCGACTGAGACTGTGTCTCAAAAGAAAAAAAAAAAGGGAAAAAACTTCCATAAGGAGAATCCCTCCATATCTCCATATTAGTGTTGGATTTTTATAGCAGAACAGATTTTCTTTCTTTCTTTCTTTCTTTCTTTCTTTCTTTCTTTCTTTCTTTCTTTCTTTCAACCAGGAATCAAATTCATGACCTCATGCTTGCCAGGCAAGGGTTGTACTGCTGAGCTATATTTATTCCATCAGTTCATGTAATTTCTGGGTGCTCCCTTCAATTGTTTTTGTTTGGTTTGCTGCAAGTGATCAAACCCACATGCTAAGCATACATTTTACCTCTAAGTTTTACTGCCAACCTCTCAATTGTATTTTAATTATGACTGAACAGAGACAAATGGCAGAAAGAATTCAGGACAAGCAGGAAATGTAAGACTAATTCAAAATAAAAAACAGTGAATATAAATGTTTTTCTCCAAGGTGAACTCAATTTGGTTATTCCAACATGAAAAATATTGTGAGTTACTACAGTGCATCTATCTTAGCTCCCTTGTGCTGCTATAACAAAATACCACAAGCAATAGAAATGTATTCCTCATAGTTCTAAAAACTGGAAAATCTAAGATCAAGGTATTGGCAGGTATCTGGTAATATCCTCTTTGCTTCCAAGATGATATTTCATTACTACATCCTCCAAAGAAGACAAACAATGACCTTGTTACAGGGTAGGGGGTCTTGAACAAAAAACTGAACCTGACACCCAAAAGGTACAGTAAAACTAAAGATGTATTCAGAATGAAAATGCACTCCACAGGGTGAGAGTGGGCCACTACGATCTCACTGACCCAAGGAGGCCTGGTGAGGGTTTTAAAGTTGGAGTGGGATTGAAGGGTTGATCTGAGGTTTTGCTGCTGCCTATGAGTGGCTTAGTTGTACCCTTCTGTTATGGCTTGTGTCCAGATATCCCCCTAAAGCCTCATGACATAAAATTCAGGTCAAGTCAGAATATAAGACTAATTTAGAATCAAAAATAAAAATAGTGAATACAAATGTGTTAGTTTTTCTCCAAGGTGAACTTGATTAGGTCATTATGACCTGAAAATTATCATGAATTATTACAGTGCATCTGTCTTAGTTTCCTTGCACTGCTGTAACAAAATACTGCAGACCTGGTAATTTATAAGAAATAGAAATATATCTCTCATAGTTCTAGAAGAATTAGCATGTTTAGTCATAGGTGGGGCTTCTCAGAGATGGTTGTGTCTAGCATGTATGATGCTAGGGTTAAGCGTGTGGTGCTGGAATCAAGGGTATATGATTACTAAATTAGTCCATGACTGGTTTGGCACGGGTCTGGGTGTGGATAATGGGAGGACCCACCCTGGATGTGAGTGCTGTCCATAAGGGCAGGTAGGTAGCCTGCATAGACGAGAAGGGAAAGAACAAGGACTGTTGGGGGTGGCTTGCTGCTGCTTGTCTTCTGCTGCCTCCTGCCATGCCACCCTGCCTTGACATCAACCAATTATTGACCAAAACCTGTACAAACTGTGAGCCAAAATAAACCTTTCCTCTTTTAACTTTGGCCATCAGCTATTTTGTCTCAGCATCAAGAAAAGCAACTAAGACACCCCCCCTTAGGAGGAAAGTGTTTGACTTTTTATGGCCCTTGGAGGAACGGTCATGGCATCTGTTTTAGTTGCTTTCTAGTCACCAGTGCACAATAACCACACCTACGATTTAAAGGAGGAGAGATTTATTTTGGATCCCAGGTACAGTGCACAGTCAGCTGGCTGCAAAGCAGAAATAGCATGTTGGAAGGGTCTGCTACAGAGGAAGCTGTTCATGTAATGGCTACCACAAAGTGAAGACTGCGGGAGGGTCCAAGAAGGGAAATATATACTTCTGGGTCACACTCCAATGACAGAAGTCTAGCCAGGTCCCGGCTTTGGGGGGTATACTTCAGATCTAAACTACGAAAGTGTCCGAATTCCTGAAGGGAGGGGGTGTCAAAACTGCAAAATCAGTGGTATGCTAATCAGGGAAGGGGTCAGCTAAGGGTTACTGAAAACCACTGGACACGTGGTGGAAGACTTATTGTGTATAAACTAGATTACCTGGTTACTGTTTCCCATTGTATTTAGACCTAGATATCCTATTCCTGGGCTAATGTTTAACTCCAAAGATGGATCTAACCCAGAAAGCGTTAAAAGTTTCTCCTGCTTCCCCGTCACATGACAGAAGATTAGGAGAGCAAAAGGCCTAACACTTTTACAGATACCTCGGTCCTTAATCCCATTCACAAGGGATGAGTCCCATGACCTAATCATCTCCTACAAGCTGCTCACCCCTTTATTTTAAATGTGCCCTACTCAGTTGCTTAGGCTGGCCTTGAGCTTGTGATCCTCCTGCCTCAAACTCGTGAGTAGCTTGGTAGCAGTTGTGTACTGCCAATGCACCCATCTAGGGCCCACTTCTTAATACTATTGCTTTGGAGATTAAATTTCAATATGAATGTTGTTGTTGTTGTTGTTTTGAGACAGGGTTTCATTATGTAATTCAGGCTGACCTTGAACTCTCTATGCAGCCCAAGTTGGCCTTGAACCCAAAGCAATCCTCCTGCCTCATCCTCCTGAGTGCTAGCCCACACCCAGGATGACATAAGTTTTGGAGGGCTACAAATAGTCAAACCATAGCAGCACTCATAAGAGAACCTGGGGAAAATTCACTGTAAAATCCACAGTGAAAATAAAATAGTTATTTTTTAAATTAATACAGTATCTAAGATAACTCAGAGGGGTATCAGTTACCAACACAAACCTAGAGGTATTGAGCCTAGAGCCTAGAAAGGTGCTCCTAGGCTCTGCAGCCCCTTTCTTTTGTCCTTGATTTCCTCAATCTTGGGCCCCAGAGTCTTATCTGCCCAACTTCTTTTTTCTTACCATTGAGTCCCTAAAACCTCATAGAATGTGCAACAACTTGCCTACCACCTGCCACAACGACTACAAAGGGTTCAAGAATACAAAAGCTCCCTTGGAGGGCTTCCAAGTTAAGCTCCCTGCAGTAACCTTGGAAGGGGGGGGTAGGTGCAGTCTTGCTGCCATCGGAGACAGCCAGTAACTCAAGAGTGATAGTGATAGAAAATGAAACAATTTTATTTGCAACAAGCTAATATGTTGCAAGATGGGAGGCCAATACCTGTAATCCTCTTGCCTGGTGCCACTGAGAGAAGCTGTAATCGCCTCTTTTGTCAGAATGTTATCTCGATTTCAGGTAAATGGCTGCCCCTAGGATAGTTCATTAACCTTTTTTTTTCTTTTTGAGACAGGGTTTCACTATGAAATTCAGGCTGCCCTTGAACTCACATTGTAGCTCAAGCTGGCATCAAACTCACAGCAATCCTCCTGCCTCAGCCTCCTGAGTGCTAGGATTATAGGTGTGCACCACCATGCCTGGCCTTTCGTTAATCTTAAGAAATAGCCAGTTGTGGAATCTGGATTATGAGTACCTTACCTCAGTCCATATATCACTTAATGCATCAGATCTGTGAATCTAAGAAAGCATGATTGACCAGAGACTTGTTGTTCGAAAGTCTATACATCTGATTTCTGTTACAATAAGTCTCTGCTTTATATTTTCCCAAAATCTGTCTTTTAATTATGAATTTTCCTGTAACCTAGGAGTGAAGCATGCAGAGAGAAAGTACAAGTGCATTTTAACTGATTTTACATGTAGTAATTAAGATATGGATCAGGGTATATAGAGTTACCTGGTGAACTGAAAAGAGGAAAGGAGAAAAAGATCTTTTAACTCATGATGGGACTTCCAACTTCCAGCAAACTGGCCCTATCCACTCCTTACCTATCTGTGTTTCTTACACACCACTATGGCTCTGAAGTACTGGATACTTCATGGGGGTGAAGCCAGAACATAGAGGAACTTAGGTAGACAGGGTGCAAGTCCTGAATCGTTAACCTAAAGTAAACTAAAAGTCAGGGCTTAAGTGAGTTAATATACTAGATAATTAACTTAAGCAAAGTGACTATCAAACTCTAATGGAATACAAGAGACAAAGAACAGGCCCTTGTACAAATGGGGGAATCCCTGGAGGAAATAAAGTACAAAGGAAGAAGCTTGCTTTCTAATACCAAAGGCCTTCCAGCAACCAGGACCATCCCTACGTTCTGTCACATTCACTCTCACCAAAAACTGTATAAAAAGCCAATGGGCTTGCAGGAGGCTGAGGCAGGAGGATTGCTGCGAGTTTGAGGCCAGCCTGGGTTTCATAGTTCAGGGCCAGCCTGAACTACACAGCGAGACCCTGTCTCAATTAATTAATTAATTAATTAATCAGGCCAATGAGCTTAAACGTCTACGGTGTCTACCTTACAGAACCCTTCCTCAAGCCTTTCTTTTCATTCTTTCTAATAAAAGCACATTTGACCATTCCCCACTTTGTTATGTGCTGTTTTGTCAGTTTCAATCTTCTTTGACCCAAAACAAGGACCTAGATCATAGCACAGGTGGGAGCTGGTCACTAGGGCAGCTCTAGTGAAAAGCATGGTGCTGAATAAAAAGAGGATGCAGATCAACAGTACTGGAGATCTGTAGAGTGAAGAGTACAAACATCTTACCAGGAAGCAGCTCATCTGTGATCAGACAAGTAGCTAAGGAGGGACCACCAGAGCCCAGGACAGTCCTTTCTTGGTATCTGTGCTTCGTATTCACCAATAAATGATTCCAGAATCCCCACAGAAAACAAAATCTATGGATACTCAATTCCATTACAGTGGTAACTTGATATTCATTAATTGGTTCATGGAGGTGCATGGAGTTACCAAAAAGATGAATACCAAATTATTTGGGATGGAAAGGGACAAGCCATAAAGCAACTGACACCAACAAATTGTAGCTCGTACACCAAGGACCAAACAAAGCGTGAATACCAGCACAAAACTCTGGCATCAGAATGCATTAGGTACCAAATTTAACAAGTTTCAAAGTGAATGAGTGTAAAAATTGTCACGCCTGATCCAGGAAAGACCTTCTCATTAAACACACCATTCTTAACAAACAACAGGAAACCACTAAAAGGATCATGCAAACAGAACAAATGGCCACAAAAAAGTTTAGGACTGAACATACAATCCTCTGGGTTTCAGAATATCCAGCAATGTCTACACACATGCACTCACTGTTCTTGGAACTTTGACCCCACACATTCCATCCAGATTCCCTGGAATTATAAACCCTATCCCTAAACGCTGTATAGACCTATCCACGCCTCCAGACCACCTGCTGATAACATTCTGATCTCAGCCTGCCTGTACCTGTATGGCTCTCATTGGAATTGGACTTGGCTCTCCCAGCATCCAATCTGTTTGCCAGCAGAGACATTGTTCTCAGCAGGGACTCAGATCAGCACCAAGGCTGTCATCAGCAAACACAGAATGTCATAAAAGAGATAAGAAAGGACATAGGATCTTGCAGATCCCCAGACATCTGGAGGTACCCAAAAAATTATACCGGATACCTCAAGGACTCTGTCCACCGAGGTGCAAGACAACCAGAGAACTTTGACACAGGTGTTTATTATTCCCCTAATGTTCCTTGCCCTCTTTCAGTCCCTACTGGAAAAAGGTTCACTTCTCTTTGTTTCTACAGACAGCCTTTTTGCCCTCTATCTGCCTGCATCCAGGTATTAAACCACATGCCTTGCCGCTTTCACAAAAGCCTGCCAAGTGGTCTCTGCCTCACTTCACATTCATTACAGCACCTAGATGAAATTTAATCCATCTCTCTTCATACAAGCCTGTCTCTGGGTGTTTCCTCATGTGTCATTAACAACAAAAGTGACAATATGTGTTATTTGCATATAGCTTATGCACATCCTCCTATATGCTTTAAATCATCTCTAAGTTACTTACAATTCCTAATACAAGGCTAGGAATGTAGCACAGTGTTTGCCTAGCATGTGTGACACCCTGGGTTCAATCCCCAGGAGCAAAGAAATAATTTTGGTCTCATATAATTTAAACATTGCTGCCAGACATAGTGGCACAGGCCTGTAATTCCAGCACTTGGGAGGATAAAGCAGGACAATCCATGAGTTTGAAACCAGCCTGGGCTACAAAATGAGTTCAAGGCCAGCCTGAACTACATAGCAAGACCCTGTCTCAAAAAAAAAAAACCACTGTAAATAATTGTTACATTATATCATTTAGGAAATAATGACAAGAAAAAGCTCCGTATGTGTTAGGTACAAATGCAACACTCTAGAGGCATAACTATATTTTCAACTTATTGAATTGTCAGAAAAGGTTTTTAATCCTTCAGAAAAAGTTCTGTAGCTTTAGAGATATTTCCTCTGGGACATTAGACAGCCCCTCCTGCTTCTGGGCAGTTAAGGTTTATGTGAGAAGATCCCATCAATTCCTTCTGCAACAATAAGACACTGTTTGACAACAATGGACTTTGTTCAGTGCAATGGTTATTTGTCCTTTATCTTGGAAACAAGGTCTGAGCTTTCCAGTGCAGTAGAGTGTGACTCTAATCTCAAGTGTTTGCTGGCTGTGTGACGTTGAGAGTTATTTAACCTCTAAGAATCTTCCAGTCTTCACTATTAAAATGGGGCTAAGAGAGGTTGGGAATGTGCAGCTCTAAGAATGCTTGTCCAGCATGAATGAGGTCCTGGATTTGCCAGCATCACTAGGGAAAGAAAATGGAGCTAAGAGTATTAAATAAATGTTTCAGGTGCCTGTAAAAAGGCTGAAAATTATGGCTATGCTGTTCCTGGGTTGAGCCAGCTGCACAGTTGTGTAACCTGTCCAGTCACATGGGGAATCACACTCAGAAGGATTTTGCTCTCGGTTTAATATTCTATTGTTACCGTCTTGAAATTCTTAACCATGTTTTTAAAAAAAGATCCCTCCCCCCACACATAGTGTTGGGCCCTGCAAATTGTGTAGCTAGCTGGTCGAACTCACGATCTTGCATTTGCCAGGCAGGCACTTAACTGTTGAGCTAAATCCCTGGCCCGAGATGCACTCTTTTCACCCACGGTCCTTAATCATAGAGTTTTAGGATGTCTCCAAGAGATTCCAGAAAGTGGACATATTCTAGCCCTGAGCTACACGGTGAGGGAGAGGGAGGTGGCAGATGGTTCTCAGGCAGTAGTGAGGCCTCAGTGTTCTAGCTGCCTGGGCCAAGGAGCTCTTGATTCAAAAGGCTTAGAAAACCTGAGCTCCGCGTATTTATTAGCACTCCTGGAAGCCTCCTTTGAGTTACCCAAAGGCTTCCACTGCTGACTCCTACAGGGAGACTGAACACAGCATGTAACTTAAGGAGTGAAAAGAGCAGAGGGACTAGATGTGAAGTCAGCTATTTATTCCTTGCCAAACAAGAAACAAAAACTCACAAATGTTCTAATCCTTTCCAATGCTTTTAAGCAGTTATTAATTTTACCATGGAGCTGGGCATAATGGCACATGCCTGTAATCCCAGCACTCGGGAGGCTGAGGCAGGAGGATCCTTGCAAACTCAAGACCAGCCTGGACAGCAAAGTGAGCTCAAGGCCAGCCTGAACTGCATAGTGAGGCCCTGTCTCAAAAATACCAAAAGAATAAAAAAAAATTGCCATAGAGAGAGCAAAAAACAATGAAAAATATGTTTAAACGAATAAAAACATTGCTGAAGTTCTCTTTAACTTGATAAAAGAGATTATACTTTCACATTGATATCCTTTCACTGGATACAGTGGCACTTGCGTGTAACCCCAGCACCCTGGGAGTCTGAGACAGGAGGATTATAAATTTGAGCCCACTCTGGGAAATTTAGCAACTTATCAAGACCCTATTGTCTTGGTTACTTTTCTCTCACTGCTGGGACAAAACATCTGATACCCAAAATGAAGAAAGAAAAGGTTTATTTAGCTCACTATATGTGGAGGTTTCAGTCCATAATCAACTGGCTCCAAGGCAGGGTGACATAACACTGAGGCAACACTTAAAGGCAGCAGCCAGAGCATAACAGCCAGAACAAAAAAGGAGAGCAAGCCTCTTTTCCTCCCTTACAGTGTACACAGGCCACCACTGCCCTTCCAGGGCTGGTGTAGCAATCAGGAAATCTCTGTGCCCTCCTCTTGCACAGGATGAGGATATTTACAAAAGTAAGGATCCTGGCTCCCTGCTGAGTCTCTCAGTTAAACTTTTAAACCTCTCAAATTGATACAATGTATCAATCATAACAATCCACCCCTTGTCAACTTGGCAACCAGACATTTGTTCAAATCAGCCTCCAGATACAAAGGCATGCTTATTCTTAGCATTTCACAACTTAAACATTAAACACAGATTTAACAATCCTTTAGAACCAATGTTAAGTCTATCAACATTATATTACATTAGAACCACAACATTCTGACCCTGGCCTCCCAAAGATTCATGCACATCCCTTTATGCAAAAGGTATTTAGTCCATCTGAAAAAGTTGCCAAAGTCCTAACAGTTTCAGCATTGCTGAAAAGTTCATGTCCCAAGTCTCCTCAGAGATGTAAGGCAGACCTTAACTGCGAGCCCTTGTACAAATGAAAACAAAGTTAAACACTTCCACCGCGCAATGGTGCAAAATAAACTTTCCCATTCCAACAGGTACAAACAGGGGTGCCGGAGTCCAGCTGCAGCAGGGCAGAGGGTTCCCAAAGGTGGACAGGGAGTCGGTGAGTGAGAGACAGAAGACACTGCACACCCATCTGTGAGTGAATCTGAATCCCCTTTTTATTTTTTAGAAGCTGGAGTATATATTTGCTAACCTTTGGCAGCAACCCCCCCCAAGCAGGAAGCACCCCAGGCTTAGGGCCAGGCAGGGACAATCCTAAACAATAGGTTTTAATTAACCTCAACTCCAAACAGGAAGCACCCCAGGCTCAGGGTTAGGCAGGGACAATCCCAAGCAATAGGTGTTAATTAACTCTTTTCACCTTTGTAACATCTCAATCTTGTTACTTAGTTAGCTTGGGAAATGTAAGCCGATGCACCTGGATGCCTGCAGGAGGAAGAGATGTGTGAGGCTGTCATGCCGCTCCCTACATTTTTTCCCTTATCACTTATGGGAATATGGCAGTCCCTGTAAGGACAGCGCCTGTCTTAGGTCAAGGACTCTTCATATGAACCCAACCAGGTCTTACCCGTCATGGGCCTGCAGGACAGCAATTGGTCCTGTGCCTGTCTTAGGCGGCTGGTGGCATAACATATGTGTCCTAGTTGCCCATCTCTGGCTGCCTGTCCAGTGTCTCAGGGCAGTTGTCTCACAGGAATTTTGTAAATCCTCCTCCATGAGCTCTTCCATTTAGAGCCTCTGTATAAACTCTCTCATACTACTCACAGAAGGTAAAATTTCACAATTAGTTTTCACAAAGTTATCTAGAAGTTTTCTAGTAACTCCTCTGGAGTTTCCATTCTTGACTTCATATTGAGCATTACATGAAAATATATATATGTGAATTACACAAATTACAATTATCAGTACAAAACATTACAAGATCCTTGCGCCCAGTTCCCACATGCGGTGTCCTTTTCCTGGAGAAGCGATTCCTTGAAGTGCTCTCCTCCACCCATGGACCTTGTCACAAGGCGTGGATGGACTAGGACGCGGCACAGGGGGATATGAAGCATTGGAACAAAAGCAAGTCTAGAATCTAGTAGGACAGATGTTAAGTCCTGTAGCTGCACACCCAACATCTGAAGCAGTCTGGCTAATTGTGAGCTCCAAAGGGCTTGTGTGGATCCACCCCCATGGCACTTCTGGTGGTTTGGGCTGGCTTTGCTCGCTTCTTGCAGGCTTCCTTGGACAATCCACACTCCTGGTTTTTCCAAACTTCTGGGTTCTCCACTGCACCTTTGGCTTCACACTCACAGCTTCACACACTGCCCTCTCAGGGGCACATTGCCTAGCCTCCCAGGACCTCTGAAATCAGGGTGGAATCTTTTCAACCTCAGAACTCATGCATTCTCCATGTGCCTAAAACCAGCTCCACATGGATGCTGCCAAAGTCTGCCTGTTGGAGCAGTAGCCAGGCTTTCCTCTCACTTGGTTGTAGGAGTGGAGTACCTGGATCACTGAGCACTCTGAACCTGATTGTGAGGAACAAATTTTCTATGTCACTGCCATTCTGGAACCTAATGGGGCCTCTGCCACCATTCTGGAATATGGTTCTCTATGACTTTCTCCTCCAAGCAAAGTCTTTCACTTTTTCAGTTTTGAGGCTGCAAAGGGTGGAGACGGGCTGCCTCTTCCCATGATGCCCACGAGCCAAGTTTTTTGTTTTTCTGTTCCTTTTCAGCAATCAAGATCTCAGCTCTATCTTTACAGTTCATAGTTTCCTGGTCAAACTCACAATGTTTTAAGTCATCCTTCTGGGCTCTTTGTTCTTAATTTGCAACATAAATCTGACTAAAAGCCCCAAACAATAGCCATGCCACAATCTCAACATTTGATTGCCTTGAAATTTCTTCTGCCAGGTAATTAGCCCACTGCCCTTAATCTTAGTCTCAAACAAAGTCTCTGGACATGAGCAAAGCACAGAAAAACTTCCTGCCGAGCCATGACACCCATTATCTGGACTCCAAAAACCACTGCAGTCCTTCTTCACAGCAGAAACCTTCCAAGCCTCATCTTCACCAGCAGGATTTCTATCAGCCTTCTAGTCTCCTAACCTTTGAACAGAATCTCCTACACAGAACAGCCTAAGGCATTCCAGGGCTACTCTTTCAGGTGACATCTCTGAGCATTTCCAAACTGACAGCACCCTGTCAGTCATTCCTGTCAATCACACCTAGAAACTCGGTGGGAGGCACTTGGACTTAGGCACATATTCTTCCCACAAGCCATTCCCAAAGGCTCTTGAACCACATGGTCAGGTACATTCACAGCAACAACCTCACTGGTGGCAAATTCTGTCTTGGTTACTTTTCTCTCATTGCTGGGACAAAACACCTGACATCCAAAATGAAGAAAGAAAAGGTTTATTTAGCTCATTGTGTGTGGAGGTTTCAGTCCATAATCAGCTGGCTCCAAGGCCCTTGGCATGGCACTGGGGCAACACTTCAAGCAAGTGGTAGCCACTGTTAACTCCCTATCAACTAGTTTTGAAGTCCTGTAACATTGTCATTGTTTTGTTGGGTTGGGTTCCATTCTGTTTTGTTCTGTTTGATTTTATTAAGTCTGATGGCAAGGGCAGTTATTTCAAAAATAACAAGATATATCATAGTAGCCATTTTGGATTTACTCTTATTTTGTTTTGAAGTCCTTTACAGCATTCATTGTCTTGTTTTTATTGGTTCTATTCTGTTCTTTTTTGTTTGTTTTTTACTATGTCTGAAGGTATGGGCAGCTATTTTTAATACAACAGGAGGCATTATGGTAACAATTGTTGATTTCCTATTGTTTTGATGTCCTGTGTCACTAACACTGGTTTGTTTTGATTGGCTTTATTCTGTTATATTCTGCTTGGTTTTATTCTATTTAAAATAAAAATAAAAAGTAATCCATGATATGTGCCCAAGCTCTGCACCAGGAACCAATCAAGGACTGCTAACTTCAATTTTTCTAGTAAGATCTCAAGCAGATTCTTGATAGGACAGCCTACATCTGATGTAGCATAAAAGGTGACTGCCATTGAGCTCTTGGATACTGTGGTCTCTCTTTCACACAGGGTCAGTTCTCACCCTGTAGTACTTCTTTTCCTACTTTAAATCAGCCCACATTCATCCTGCAGAGAATGTTTCTTTTCCTACCTTTAATTAATGTAAATCCTCACTTATCTTATTATTTGTAGGAAAGAAAGAACCTAGAAAATGCTTCTAGAAGTAGTAGAATGAGAAACAACAGAGCTAAAAAAGTCACCCACTTCCATCCATTTGATTCTAAATACCACCTTATGGCCATGCCTCCTTCCATTATCCTGAGATAGAAAACAAAATAACAAAAGCCCAAGAGATTTCTGACACTCTAGGTGAGAGATCTCCTAGATCTCCCAGCCTGACCTTCAGTCACCTTCACCCTATTCCCATCTCAGTAAGGTGTCATTAGTATGTACTATATGTCATGCATTAATTAAGATCAGAGTATATTGTGGGACAAGCATGCATGCTGAGAGCCCGTAAGATGACTCAGCACCCTGTCAGTCATTCCTGTCAATCACACCTAGACACTCAGTGGGAGGCACTTGGACTTAGGTACATATTCTTTAAATTCTGAAAGCCTGATTTATCAGACTACAGCTGTTGCTACTTCCAGATGCCACACCTGTGTGCAGTACTTTTGCTTTTCTGTCACTTGACGCCATTTTTCGTCTGGGTCATATCTTTTGCCAGCACAGATTTGTCCTGAGCACAACTATCTGGGGTCATCAATAAATACAGACATCTACTATTAAGTGTACACTTAACAATCCTTTGCATGTAATACATAAGAGCCTGGACATTTTTCAGCAAGAACCAGCCAGGAGAGATTAATGAACACTGAAAGACATTGATGGACATTGGCAGACCTCACCAGCCACCAGCTGGCAGCCAAGCCACCTAGTCAAAAAAAAAAAGTAACTCCCCACTTGCTCAGGGAGATCCTCTCGCTTCCGTTTTTTGGGTGAAGCAGACAGATTTCTGGGATGAATGCTGACTAGTTCCGCATGTAGAGATGACTATTTTATGGGGCAGAAGGCTTTGACCTTTGCAGGGAGCAAAAAGGCTCCTGCCAATTGGGTTGTAGTTTGTTGTTGGTCCCTGCAACGTGAGAATTCCATCTCAGAGGCCATGACACACACCTCTGCAGGGAAGGACCTGAGCCAAGTTGAATGGAGGTGGCTGACTGGAGAGTGTCATTACTTTGGTGTAGCCACCCACAGCACGGACCTGATTCACTTAGCGCTTTTCTTTGTGAAGTACAGTTGGCAGCATGCCCTAAACCCTAAACCCTATGGACCTGAGCAGCCAATTGAGTAGTGCCATGGCAGCTGCTTGGGGGTCATGCTAACTGAGTGCTTTTCATAGGTTACTTTCTTTCCCTTGCTCTCCTGGAAGTTCTAAGTCCCTTTTTGGCCTTGACCCCCCCTCCCCCAGCCTACCCATCTACTGTATTGGAGCGTTCAAATTATTTGGCTTTTTTGTGATAAGCAACTCAGGGAAGAAGAGTTGGAAAGCACAGTGCCTTCCTGCACTAGAACAGTAAAATGTATCAATTTTAAAGTCTCACCACTTCTGTCCATGGCTGCCTGCTTCCAGAGGCAGTGAAAAGTGCCTCTGACTGAGTTGATTCTTCCAGATTTAAAGGCCGCCGATATCTGTTCTTCCTGGGTTATTTCTCTAATGCTGGGGCGGAGTGGGGGTGGGGTCTCTGTTTTTTCCTTAGTTTTGCATTCATTGTGACTTCAGTTTTATGCCCCTGTCTAAAAGGATGTGTAGTCTGTATTCGCTGACTGAATTTATACAATGCCTAACTTTTAGGTTTGTCACCAGATGTGTATGCTTTTGTGGCTTGATCTCATGAGATGAGGTTTTTCTAGGGATAAGTCTTATTCCTTTTCTCAGACTACCAGATAGTGGGATATCATCTGTGGAAGTGCTCATTTCTCAGCCAGAGCTGTTGAGGGCCCATCTGCAGGGTATTGTTGGGGTTTGGGGGTTCTGTTGAGCAAGGCACTTGCTACCCCTCCCTAAACAGGATATTTAGGTGGTTTTAGAAGTGACTAAGAGGCATCCAGACAATAAGGCATCCCAGTTCTGGACTTTTTGTGAACATGGGGGCTTCCAAGGTCTAAAAGAAAAAGTGGCACAAGCCCATGCAGGGCTAGAGATCTCCAGCCTTCAAAGAATTCAACTTTATTAGGAGATGCCTGAAGTTTGTTACAGATCATCTAGAGAATGCCCTTCCAAGTTCCCATATGGGAACTAACTCAGGGGAAGGATCTATAAGGAAGGATTCTATCTATGATCTAATCCCAGGAAACTCAGTCTTACTTGGTCATAACCCTGTAGCCAAAAGGCTCAGGAACTATCAAGAGATACCCCATCAGGTTCCCACTAATAGGTCAGCAACTAACACAGGCATAGACCTGTTAGTTTTCCCACAACTCCTGTCCTCAAAACCCTTTTGGGATATGTATCACCCACCCCATGAGGATTCTCTGAGTGCCATGTTTCAGTGATATATTTACTGCAAGAAACAGAAAAAAAAATGGTCAAAGGTACCTTACATCCAAGCCTTTATAGATATTTATCAGAGGCCTCATCTGGCCCTAGAAGTAATCCTCCCTAAGGAGCTAATGCTGCTGAGGACTCTCTCATCAGCTCCTCCTCCCCATAGGCTACCTTTTTGCCAAGCTGCTCAGTCAGTACCCTCAGGAGATAAAGGCTATCTCTGGAGCACCTCCACCCCAGGCCTGGGCCTACCGACCCATGTAGTTCAGATTTAAGGAACTCAAATATAAGTCAGCCACTATTCTAACCCTTCAAGAAGTGCAGTCAAAATGGTTCTATCAAAAAAAAAATGGTTCTATCTGGGTGCAAGTGATTTTTTTCAATTACAGATATTCAACAGTGCAAGGAAAAATTGGGTACATTCTCTGAGGATCCTGAAAAGTTTGCTGATGTTTCCATACCCTAACAGTGGCTTTTGATGTGACCTGGTGAGATGTCCTATTCATCCTGGTTTCTTGCTGCACAGAAGTAGAAAGGAAAAGGAAAAAAATTCTAAGAGCTGCTAAGCAAGCCAATGATGAAGTCTTTGCAACTTCACCTTCTGATAATCAGCCAACTGTTGCATTAGTTGGTTCCCAAGTGGGACTACAGTGGGATTATAACACAGGAAGTAGAGTATCATTCATATATATATATATATATATATATATATATATATAATCAAAGCCATCTTAATGGGTTTGCAACAAGGAGTACCTAAACCTGTGAACTACTATAAGCTCAGGTCTGTTAGTCAAGGCTTTGATGAAAATCCAGTTGTTTTTCAGCTACAGCTTGAAGAGGCACTGCATAAATGCACTAATTTAGACTCTGGGTCTAGAGAAGGTCACATTATCCTAAAGCAATATTTACTTAGCTCCAGATCTTAGGAAAAAACTTCAGAAACTCTAGCTGGACTCACAAGCTAAAATAAGTCAATTGATCAATGTAGCTTATTCAGTCTTTAATAACTGTGATAAAGTGGATGACAAACAAGAGCTAAAGAGGCAGACTAATGCCATGCTCACCCTGATAAAGTTCAGGACAAAATCCACAGTGCTAGGAGAAACAGACTGAAGTATTCCAAAGAATGACAAGAGCAAGTCAGACTACGTCAAGTCCAAGCAATGAGGGCACTGGACAGAGGATTGCCCCCAGAAACCGCATAATTGCCAGGCCTGTCAGAACATGGAAGACCCTTGGCATTGAAGTAGGAATGATGGCTACCTGAAGCAGTCTACATGTCACCTGCACATGAATATTCAAATAAATTTACAAGAGCCTTGGGTGATTCTAAAAGTAGCAAGCAAACAAATTATATTTCTCTGCCACTTATTCAATTGTGATTTATCATTGGGTGAACTTTCATCCCATTCTAAAGTTGTTGTGGAACTTGAAGCAGTTAACCGGACAGTTTTCTTTACCACTAATCAGAATTGCCATTTAAAAGATTTCCTTTTCTAAGATATCTTTAAAATAGTGATACCAGAGTATCCTACATGGGTAACTGGCCCTACTTAAGGCCACTCTAATATTCAGACCCCTAGCAACCTGTGTCCTAGTTACTATAAACTCAGACATCCTGACTTCATAGGGCCTGATGTCTCGGCTGGGAGTTGATCTCTAAGCATAACATGATAGACAATAGGGAACTGTCATTCAGCTAAAGACCCTGTTGATAAGTTTTTGGCACAGGGTTACATGTGCCATGCCAATCCCCATACAATACACCCATTTCACCAATGGTCAAGCCATCAGGAGAGTACTGCCTAGTACAAGATCTCAGAGCCATTAATGAGGCAGTGGTACCTATTCACCCATTAGTAGCAAACCTATATACCCTTTTAGTTAAGATCCAAGGAGATACTAAATGGCTCTCTGTTCTTGATCGCAAGGATGCCTTCTTTTCTATCCATGTGGATCCTAACTCCCAATATTTGTTTGTCTTTGAATGGGAAGATCCCAAAACAAAACTTCACCAATTGTATGCCTGGACTGTCTCGCCTCAGGATTTTATAGCTAGTCCCTGCCTATTTGTATGGTTTTTTTGCTCAAGACCTGAGAGACTTAAAGCTCAAAAAGAGAGATCTTAAAAAGTGTGATGATACACAGCTGTAACCCCAGCACTGTGGAGACTGAGGCAGGAGAATCACTTCAAGATCGAGGCCATCCAGGGCTACATAGTGAGTTCAAGCCCAGCCTGAACTACACAGTGAAACCCTGTCTCAAAAAGGGTGGGGGAGGCTATGACAGTACATACATAACCTCATAATATTCAAATAAATTTACAAGAGACTTGGATGACTCTAAAAGTAGCAAGCAAACAAATTATATTTGTAGCCCCACTAAGGAGCTAATCTTATAAAAACACACTTTAAGACTCTCAATTTTCTAGCAAAAATAGGTTACAATGTGCGCTAACATAAGTCTCAGATTTCTCAACAAAAGGTGACATATCTGAGATATATTTTAACTCCTGGGCAAAGACAACTGTCCCTGGGGAGGAAAGAAACAATTTGTCATCTGGGCCCTCAAGAGTCTAAACAACAGATAAGAGATTTCTTGGGAAGGGCAGACTTCTGCCACATATGGATGCCCCCCTATTGTAATAATGACCAAACTTAAATGAAGCAATTTATGGATCAGAAATGAAACCCTTAAAATGGATAGTCCCCACTCAAGTGGCTTTTCAAGCCTTAAAACAGGCCTTACTGCAGGTCCTAGCATTAGAAATATTAGATCTAACTAAGCCTTTGTTGTTTTTGTTTTCTGTTTTTTGTTGTTGTTGTTGTTGTTGTTGTTTTGTTTTGTTTTGTTTTTGTAGCAGAACTCAAACTCATGACCTTGCACTTGCCAGAGAGGTACTATACCCCTGAGCTATTCCCCATCCCTCTTTCTCCACTTTAAAGCCAGCCACTGTCCATCCAACTAAACAAATGAAACATGAATGTGAATGAACCATCCTCCAAAATTATGCTAGCCATTGACAGGGATGACTGGCACATGGCTCACTGATGGCAGCAGCTTCACAAAGGATGGCATTAGGAGGACAAGCGCTCCATAGTCAGCCCTATCCAGGTCACTGAAGCAAGGGAACTTCCCCTTGGGACTTCTCAAAAGGCAGAACTTTTTACCCTCACTCAAGTCTCCCAGGGAAGAAGGTCAGTGCCTATGCTAACTCCAAATATTTTCTTCTGGTCTATTTCACATGCAACCATAAGAATTTTTGACTAGTCACCAGTTTCCAATAAAACATGGACCAGAGATTCTCAACCTTTTCATGACAATAAATTTCCCAAGTGAGGCAGTAGTTTTCCATTTCTGGGGACATCAATCCTCCTTAGACCCTGTCTCCCAGAATAATGCTATAGCTGATTCTATGACCAAACAGGCCACTCTCCAACATAATTCTGGCCCATATGTGATGGTTTGTGTCTAGATGGCCCCGAAAACCTCATACAGTCATGGGGGTGGGCTTCTAGAGTTTGGAATTGACTCATGGTCCAATGCTGGGATTATGAGTGTGAGTGCTACACCTGGCCTGGGGCAGGTAGCCTGCATACAATATAAGGGAGGGAAAGATGCTTGCTCTCTCACTCCTCCCTTTTTGCTCTTGTTGTTTTTCTCCACTATGAACTTTTGCCCTCTGCCTTGGAGCCAGCTGAGTATGGACTGAAACCTCCACAAACTGTGAGCTAAATAGACCTTTCCTTCATTTATTTTGGGCATCAGGAATTTTTTCTCAGCAACAAAAGGAAAGTAACTAATACACTATCAATAGCTCAACTTAGGGTCCCATTCCAAGATCTTAATTTAAACCTGGGCATGGTGGCTCACAACTGTAATTCCTCCAGCACTTGGACGGCTGAGGCAAGAGGATTGCTGTGGGTTCAAGATCAGTCTGGGTTACACAGTGTTCAAGGCTGGCCTGAACTACATAGTGAGACCCTGTCTCAATCCCTGCCCCACCCCAAAAGATCTTGATTTAGAGCCAGGATACTTTACAGAAGAGCTTCAAATGACTCATAATGAGGAAGGAGCTGAAAAGGGCCAGTGGTGGTGTTTGGGACCCTGACTGTTCTTGCCACAATGAGTGTCATGGAAAATCATTAAGTACCTACATGATGCCTTCCAGCATGATGAGATGGCACCACCACTATGGCATGTGGGCTCTTTGCAGGGCCTTGAGTCTATAACATTTTTACCTGTTGATAAAGCATGTTCTGTCTGTGATTTCCATAATTGATAGACTCTTCTTCTCCTATTGTCTGAACTGATAAAAAAAAACAAAACAAAACATGGGCTCTCCCCTGGAAAAGACTGGTAGATAAACTTCACCCATATGCCTATGTGTACACACACTTCCTGGTGTGCACTGATAGCTTTACTGGGTAGAGAGAGTCCTTCCCTATCAGGTCAGAATAGGCCCTGGAGGTGATAAAAGTCCTCCTTTAAAAATTTATTCCTTGATTTGGGCTGCTCCAGTCTATCCAGAATGATAATGAATGTTGTTTCACATCCCAAATCTTGCAGACAGTCACCAGAGCACAGGAAATTAATTACCATCTCCATCCTAGAGGGTGCAGACCCTAGTCATCAAGAAAAGTCAAGATAGTCAATCAAATTCTCAAGTAAACCTTAGCCAAGTAAACCTTAGTCAAAAACCCACCATAAGTGTCTAGATCTCCTTCCAATTGCCTTATTAACGAGGGTTTGAGGTTTGGGGAAGCTCCTGATTTCAAATTTCAAACTGAACCTTAGGGCTCATTTGAAATGCTTTATAGAGGCCTTTTATTTTATTTTATTTTATTTTATTGCCTTTTTTTTTTAAAGGTCTTGATATGTAGTTCAGGTTGGCCTTGAGTTCACTGTGTGCTATGTTCCCCAGACTGGCCTCAAATTCACAGTAATCCTCCTGCCTCTGCCTCCCAAGTTCTGGTATTATAGGTGTACACCACCATGCCTAGATTTAGAGGCCATTTTTGACATCTAACTTACACTGAAACTTCCCTGCTCCTTTAACATGTGATCCATTTGAGAACTTTCTGACAGGCCCTCCAACCATATGGAAATAAAGTTCTTGCATTCCCAGGGACTAACAAAAACTGTCAACTGAGTGTCGGCCCTAGTGACCAGGTGCTAATCAAGACCTGGAAGAAGGGTGGATCCCAGGACCAACTCACACCTAAATGGAAAGGCTTTTACACAACCTTTCTATCCAATAAAGATACTGGGAATAAATAATTGAGTCATCTCCCTAGGGTAAAAACCAAGCCTCCTGAGACACCAAAAACCAAAGAAGAGGGACCACCAACCTCATACACCTGTGAACAACTGGTCATGCTCAAGTCTCTTTTCAGAAAAGAAAACACCAACTACTTTGTTAAACCAGATAAATAAAACTTCTGTTCCCTCTAAATAAATTATGTAGCTAGTCTCACTACTCTTGTTTACTACATTTGAGGTCCCTGTCTCAAGTTATGATGACTTCTTTAGGGTTTGTCACTTTTGGAATCTTCTTGAATGATTCACTCTTATGGAGAAAATAAACAGTGATTTCTTACATAAAGAAGCCAGAAGATAAAGGAAATTAGGCAGATAGGCTACAAGTCCTAAATGGTTAATCAGAAGTAAACTAAAAGTCAGGGCTTAAATTAGTTAATATACCAGAGGGCCCAAATAATTAACATAAGCAAACTGACTATTAGGACCTTATAGAATGCAAGAAACAAAAAACTGGTCCTTATACAAATGAAAGGAACCCTAGAGGAAAAGCAAAGGAAGAAGCTTACTTTCCGGATATCAAAGGCCTATCAGCAACCAGGAATATCTCTGCATTCCGTCATATTCACCTATCCCAAAACTTTATAAAAATCCAATGGACTTAAATAACTATAGGGTCCACGTGATGGAACTACTGTCTGACAAGCAGGGAGGTTTTCCTTCTATCCTTTCCATTAAAGATATACTCTAACATCTCCCATTGTTTGCTGTGTGCTGTTTTGTCAATTTCAAATTTCTTACCCTAAAACAAGGACCTGAAATTGGAGGTCTTGGTTATTGTCCTGAACATGGAAAGAGTTTTATCCTCAGAATAAATTACAGGACATTATGGCGGTGGTCTAACATGGTAGAAAGCCAAATTGGGAATGCTTACCACAACTGACACTTCCTCCTTCTTCTCCAATTACAACTTCCTCCTTCCATTCCCCGTGCCCACCCCAAGCACCATATCTGGTCAAAGGTCACATATATCCCCCACACCCTTATCTGGTCAGAGGAGAAAGCCAAACCATCAAGGATTGTGGGCTTCTCTACATATCCTTTAAATAAAAAGGCCACTTTCACTTTTTCTTATATTCTGCTTCTTTATTGCACTAGAAAACTCTTAACATTTTGGTGCCTTGAGACTCGGATTGGCAGAATGCATTAGCTCCTGGAGGTCATCTCCAGTTTTGAGCTTCTTCTGTCTGTGAGCCACCTTTTCCTTCCTCTGGGACCTGCTTCTTGCAGCTTCTAGCCTGCATCCAACACTGACCCACCTCATTCGTCACAGGTGCGATACTGTCCAAGTACTTCTGTTTCAATTTCTCAGTGGATAACAGCTTTCAAATTCCTTGCATAATCAAGGCAAAGCTGTTTTCAGCCTTACAAACTTGCAAGCTTGTGTCAGCAAGCCTGTCTGTTGCCATCCCTGGACAAAGATAGCAGTTTTCATGTTCCTTGTGCAGCACAGCCCTATGCGAAACTGTTATTCTTTTGTTCTCTGGGATCCTAGCCTGCACTCTGTGACAGCCAGTGAGAGTGGGTATTGGGACCTTCCTTGTCACACTTTCAAAACAGGTGAGGACTTCTTTTGTGTGATCCAGGACAACTTTCACATTCCTTGGGCAGGGCTAAATCCCTCATGTCCAGAGGCAAAGTTGTTCTCTTGGCTTCCCTCTAATTCAGTCACTATGGGGAATACCATTTCTGTCCCCTGAAAAACATATTTCTGGGGTGCCTGGTTCATAACCTTGATGCTCTTGCTTTGGCCTAAAGAAGGCCATAAAAACCAAAAAAAAAAAAAAAAAGCCCTGATCTTTTACTGCCAGATGGCTTGGCTGACCTATCAACTTAACAGCAGCCACGGCCTAAGGGGAGAACATTTGACTCCTCTATCCTTCAAAGTTTATGTAACTTTTGTCACAATGGCAGCAAGTTGGCAAAAATCCCTTATATACAAACCTTTCTCACTTTGGGGACATTGTTCTCTCATTCATTCTTCCCTTTACTCACTCCCAGCAGTCTCTAACTCTTCCCTTACTTCCTTTCCCCAATCTCAACATGAGCCATTTATCCTGTGAGATGGCCCTTCTTTTTTCCCCTCTGCTCAAGCTTCACCATTCTCCCCACCAGCTCACCACACTCAGTCTTGTGCATTTCCGCCGTCTAGCAGACCACATAGCACATCTTGCAGTTTCATGCCATGTGGTCCTCAGCAGCCATCTTGCTGCAGCTCGTATGGAGGACAGCTGCCATCTTGTGGTCCTCCACCACTTGACAGTCTGCCGCCATCTTGTGACAGGTCACAGGGTAAATGGCCGCCATCTTGCAGTGCCTCATCATGGGATCAGCAGTGGCCATTTTGTTGCAGGTCACATGATGATCAGTACCACCTTGTGCTCCCTCACCATGTCACCAGCAGCAGCCATCTTGTTGTGAGTCACATGATAACCAGTCATTATCTTGTGCTTCCCCGGCACATGGTGACGAGTGACCATTTTGTGGTTGATCACCCTGTAACTGCCCACAGATGCCTGCTGAGCAGTTGGCTGCTTGGTGGCCATTTACACTTCCCACTCTACAGCCTTCTCAGCCTCAGTCCCTATTCCCCCTTCAGGAACAGGCAGGTCCCGAGGGATTAGATTGTATTCATGTTCCTTCTTCCCTTATTGACCTATCTCAGGTTAACTATAAATTGGGTTCCTTTTCCACTATTCTTATTTCAAGAGATCTCTGTTAATTGACCTACAAAAAGGTTCACACTAGTCTATTTATTATACTTCAAATTGGCCAAATATATTTGAGTACACTCTGATCTTGTAAGATGTTTGTCATCTGTCTATGTATCTGTTGTCTGTTTGTCCAGTCTGTTTATACTTTACAGATTGTCTATGTTTGTCCATTTATCTGTTCTGTAAACAGCTGTTCCTTTTTATTTGAGCTCAATGATATTTTCTTTTTTTTTCATTTTCAGATCATTTAATCAAGGTTTATTTGGGTTATAGGTTTTAAAAAGCACGCTTCCACCCGGGTTGCCAGCTGGTCAGAATGATGCTAAAACTGGTTAAACAAAATCTCTTGGGGTGAAGAGAGATTAGACAAGACTTCAACTGATGGATAAGAAAGAAACCACCTACCCACTTTAACCATTTCTTACTCATTAATTGGAGGTCCCAGTAATTGCCATAGCCTCATGGGAGACACCTCAACTAAAGTTAAAAAATACATTAAGGCTCTTGATGTTAATACAAAGGTTTCATATGGCTAGGACAATTCATTATTGCTGATCTTATAGTGTCTTATGTTACTCATGCCTTCAAATATAAAATTGGGATTGTTTGTGATGATAAACATCTTCTTTAATATCCAGACAGCTGCCTTTTTCTTGTGCTCCAGCCAAGAGATTCAAGCCAAACCAACATGAGGTCACCAGTCAAATGATAATTTTTAAACAAAAATTTATGTAAAGTCCATCAACAAAAGAACCTAAGAGCCAATGGGTTACAATTGCTATAACTTAAAAACAGTTTCTAAACTTAACTGTCAACCCTATTGCTCATGCTTTGATTATACATGCCTTTGTATATACACTTTTATTAAAATGCTTTGATTAAAGTTTGTTCTTGCCCAGAAGGTGCCAAACCCCAAGGCATCATACAAATAAAAATAGTAACAAGGGGCTGGGGATTTAGCTCAGTGGCACAAGCACCTACCTGGCAAACGTGAGGTCATGAGTTCAATCCCTGGTTCCAAAAAAAAAAAGCTAAACTCCTCTTAGATTCCTTTTACTGTGATCCACCAGATCTTTTCCAGAAAAAGGTTATATAACGCATATTGATGCCATAATTAACTCTACTCAATAGGCTTAAAGGACACTGCAGCTGATCTCTCTCCTAAATAAAAAAGGTAAAATTAATAAAACAAGCCATCCTCCAAAATCAGATGTCTTTAGACATTCTAACAACATGGAAGGTACTTATGCAATTGTAAAAACTAAATATGTACATGGCAAATCAATGACATGTCAGTTTCTAAAATTCCTTGGACTTTTCCTTATCCTCTCATGTGAAGCCATTACTAAAACTGTACTCATAATTATCCTGTTGATTCTCTTATTTGGCCCATGTCTACTCAAATAATTCTTTGCCTTTGTCTCATCTAAACTTAAAGCTATATATCTACCCAAGATGAAAATGCCTACTATCTACTAATTAAAAGCTAGTTAAAAGCTCTGCAGAGTATTCCTGACTGCTTTTCAACAACTTCAACCCACTTCAGCATGAAAAAGCCAGATTGGTCATCTCATGTCAGTTTAGGTTAGTTCTTCAGAGGGAAAAATGTTACAGGCAGCTAAGTCAGTTAAAAATATTAGAGCAGTCAGACAGGGATAGGGCTCAAAGGAGCCAGCACAGAGGACCAGGTATCTGTGACCTTGGAGGAGACAGATACCTTCCACTGTGGGCCAGATCCCGAGACAAAAAGTTAAACTTGGCCCTCAAACCCCAAAGGGAGAGTTTCTTAAAATGGCTTTTGTGTTTTTAACAACAGAGATAAAACTCAAAAGGAGGAAAAATAGCAATCTGATCTTTTAGCAATGGCACTTGGGGCTCCTAAGACAGGTAAACTGAAACAAGTCAGGGCTGCCTGAGCCCCTCCTGGACCATGCTTCAAGTGTGACAAGGAAGGACACTGGGCAAGGGAATACCCCAACCTATCAGTTCCTTTTGAGCCCTGTCCCCTCTGCAATCTCAATAGCCATTGCAAGAGTGACTGTCTTACCACCGGAGAGCAGGAAAGCCATCTTTTAACTCCTTGCCCTCACAGGAGATCTCATTATCACCGGATTCATCACTGGCTGATCTACTTGGACTTGCTGCTGAAGAATGATGGGGCTCAGGGTCCACAGCCCCCATTAAGGTATCCTTCTCAGAGCCCCAAGTCTCACTGGAGGCCTCAGGTAAGACACTCTCTGTACTTGTAGAGAGGAAGGCCACATATAGTGTTCTTCCTGAGTTTTCAGGCCATTATATTAAATCCTCAGTCTCTGTAGTGGGTGTTGATGGCCAACCTACACATCCTCTACAAACAGGGCCCATTCCATGCAGGTTCCAAACTCTGTTCTTCACCCATAACTTTCTGGTAATACCAACTTATCCTGCATCACTTTTAGGTAAAAATCTCCTCCAAAAGCTTATTTCATAGACCAGGTTACACACAAAACATTCAAGGATGGATTTTCCAGGAATCAAACTTCTCCCAGATTAGCAGGCTTTAGAGAGCATCACTGACTTACACAACTTTTTCCATGTGGGATCACAGGCCCTGTATAGGCTCTTAGCCCCAATAGTTATGCATCCTTCTCTGAGGGCTATCTTCCTTCAAATTACTCATACCTGTTATCTCTGTCTTAAAACCTCTCCTCAGGGACACATACCACCCACTTCCTTTCCTACTCATCAATTTTGCGGACACATCCATGGTCAGGACTCGCAGGTAAAATTTACACACATGCCCTGCCACAAAACTCTTAAATATCTTACCTTGTCTGTACTTTTTCAGGATAGATAAAAGCCTTTCCCACAACCAGGGAGACTACTGCATAGCTACTAAAGTTCTGTTACAAGAAATCATTCCAAGGTGTATCTACCTCAGAGTATCCAGTCAGATAGTGGTCCAGCTTTATTTCTCAAATCACTCAACAGGACTGCAGCCAACATGGAGTGTGGCCCCTACCTGGTCTTCCTCACAACTCCAATGGCAGTCAAGGTTGCTAGACTGCCATCCTGGTTCCATGTCACTCAAGCCAAGCAGTGCCCTCCTAATCCTAACTGCCCTGACTCTGAACATCCTGACTGGTCATCCTATCTCCAATCTCCCACCCATCTCTACCTCACCAAGGGCCCACAGCCACAACTTTCATATTAAGTCATATTTTGTTACCCTATTTAGTCCTGATCCCTTACATTCTATTAGTTATTTTTTTTCACACCTATAGGATTCTGGGCAGTCTTTCCTAAAGACTCCCACATTATACATAAGATTGCTCTTATACTGTTCTACCTAATGATTATCTTAGTTCTCTCCACCTTCTGATGTTTAGTTATACATAAGACCCCCATGGGTCTGGGCTCTCGTCTCTCTTATAGTGACACAGCCACAGCCCTCCCCACCCCTAGTCTATAATTTCCCAAACATAATTCAAGTGTCAGGCCTTACACTTCTCATTTTTCCCATTTTCTCCAGCTTAACCCCTGGACTAAGGACAAGTCCTACCTACACTTTTTACTTTTACTCTTTCAGATGGGGAAATAATTGCCTCCCATAACTTCGCCCTTCCCAACTCCACACTTATTTTTCAGATTCTTCCTCACTATGGCCCTGATGGAACAACACATTCCGATCAAGGGCACTTTTCCTTCTACCTTTCCTAGGTCCTTTAATTATGATAGTAGCCTGCCTCCTTGCAACACCTTGTCTTTTTATTTCTCCAATCTAGGATGCGAGCATTCACCAATGATACACATCTTGTCCTGGCTGAAACACCCAGCCTCTACATGGGCATCAACCGTCATCTTGTCAGCCATCCTAAACTCCAACACAATGCCCTTGTCCAACAGGATGTAGTAAGAGAGTCTTTGCCCTTTTCCTAACAATGGAAAGACAGGAATGAGAGAATTTTGCCCTAGAATGAATTACAGGATTTAATGAGGTGGTCTAACATGGTAGAAAGCCAAACTGGGAATGCTTACCCCAACTGACACTTCTTCCTTCTTCTCCAATTACAACTTACTCCTCCCTTTCCCCGTGCCCATGAAGAAAATTCCAATCAACGCCTCATGCGTCATAAATGCCAACCTCAAGCACCATATCTGGTCAACAGTCACATATACCCCCCCAATCCCTTATCTGGTCAAAGGAGAAAGCCAAACCTTGGAGGGTTGTGGGCTCCTCTCCACATCCTTTAAATAAAAAGGCCACTTTCCCTTTTTCTTATATTCTGCTTCTCTATTGTGCTAGAAAACTCTAACAAACATGACCTTCATTAATGCTTTTTATAACCTATTAAATTGTACATACTTAATCTCTTAGCCAAATTTGTTTCTTCTTGTTTGACAGCCATTGAACTACTGACCCTAGCCCAAGATCAAAACCTGCCTCCACATCTACAGTTCATCAAAAAATCCTTGAGGAGAAAAAAAAAAAAAAAAAAAAAAACTTAGTTCCCTTGAACACATAGATGAGTCAAAGTGATCCTTGGTCTCCTTGGTCTCCCTGTAGATAGGGCCAACACCTCCATTCAGCAGGAAATAGCCATAAAAGACAGTTAGAAACAATAGATCTGAGGTCACTCTTTTGCAGCCATTTAATTCTAAAAGTACCCTACAGCCATTCCTCCTTCCATTGTCCTAAGAGAGATAGGAAATAAAATAACAAAAGCCCAACAGAGCTCTGATGTTCTAGGTAAGAATACTTGGTGTTGGATCTCCCAGTCTGACCTTCACTCTGTTCCTGCCTCAGTAAGGATTCATAAACATGTACTACGTTATGCATACAATTAAGATCAGCGTGAACAAGGAGGCATGTTGAGAGCCTCTGAAATGACTCAGCACTCCGTCAATATTCCAGTCAATCACACCTAGACATTCAGCAGGAGGCACCTGGGATTAGGTGCATATCCTTTAAATTATGAAAGCCTGATTTAGTGGGGGGCATGGCTATTGCTATTTCCATATGCTATGTATGACCTGTGTGCAATGCTTTGACTTTTCTGTCACCTGACAGCATTCCTCTGTCTCATATCTTTTATTGGCATAGATTTATCCTGAGCACAACTTCCTTGATTTTCAACAAATGTAGCTGCTTGTTGCTTCCTATTGGGTGTTCACTTGGAAATTCATTGCACATCATACACAAAATCCTAGACTATACCTGCCCACTTTGCAGTAATAGAGTTCCCAGCATCCTGGAACCTGGTAACACACACACAGGAACACTTCTGCTCATGTCCATCATAGAACATTTATTTCCTCCAAGTAGCTCAATGAAACATTCATTTAGCAAATCAAGCAATTTTTCAGGTATTAAGTAATTTTTTTCAATTTTTTTATTAGTACATATCTGTAGTACATAATGATCGTATTCCTCATAGGGAGTTCATACACATACCTAGTGCTTTCAAGATTATTTTTTTATCTCTACCCTCTCTCCTCCTGAAATAGTTATATCAACTGTTATCAGGAGCTCCTCCTCCATGTTACTTGCCAAATAAATGTTACCAGGTTGAGGATTGCATGTCTCTCCTCGAGTTGGATTCCAGGTTCTTCTCATCTCAAACAAAGAAATGAAGAAAAGGAGCAAAAAGCAATGGCAAATTATACTTGAAGAAGTAGAAGTAAAGAGTGAGCGAGAAACTGGCCCTGCAGAGCAAGCTTGGGCTGAATAAAAGAGGAAAAAGCATGATAAAGGAACAACTTGGAGAAAGCAGGGCAGGCTCTGATGAGGAAAGCCTTGATACTAAACCCTCTTTGGCGTCTGTCTTTTTACAGTGTTCAAATCTCGAGGAAACCCACAAGAATTTCTACATATGGGTCCTGAGAGGTGGGGCCAAATCCCATACCACAGGCCGATGTCAGGTCTAGGCCACCCTACTGAAAACCTGCTGGAGTTCTCACGAGGAGTCCATATGCAGGAGTTTCGGAACTGTTCTGTGGAAGTATTCCAGGATCTTGTAATTAACTAGTCAT